>PVJL010003350.1:0-160464 GCA_004026885.1 Lyroderma lyra
GGGGGGTTATAGTATGGGAATTATACCTTAATAAAGCTTTAACTTTTTTATTGCTAAATGGATTGAGATGACATTGTAAAGTTAGTAAAATCAGTAAAAATTAGACTCCAGGTGTAGAATTCTACAGTACATCGTCTGTGTGTTGTATGTTCATCACCCAGAGTCAGTTCTCTTTCCATCACCATGTGTTTGAGACCCCGTCCCTTCTCTCCCATCAAAGAACACCCTAGGGACATCAGGTCTTTGGAGAAATAAAGCCCTAGTGGATTTGGACTCCAGTGACATCGCCAGAGGGCTCTTTCATAAAAGCAAGGGTGGGGAAAATAATAATATTGACAATGATAATAGTTTATTGAGCCCATAAATAATACCAAACACCAAGTTAGGCACTTTAAATGGAAAATGATCCGTTATTTTCTCCTCAAGTGTTGCTTCTGCTCATTCTCTCTCTTCTATTCTTTTGCCATTCCAGTTATGCTTATGGTGAACTTTTTCACCTTCTCTCATTTGTATGTAATGCATATATCATTGTGTAGGTATATGTGCGTATATATATTACATGATATATACATTATATGTAAAAAAATGCATATATTATATTCTTGTCTTCATTTTCTATCTCCCCTCTTTGACTTTCAGTTTGGAAAATTTTTTCTGACCTATCTTTGATTTCTCTTTTCAGATGTATCTAATATGATGAAAAGATTTGGTAAGAACTTAAAAACGTTTCAAAAAATGAAAATTCTACAACCGAAAAAATATAGTAACACTGAGAATAAGAAATTAATAAATGGGTTTATCATATTAGATACTTTTTCTTCATCATCATGTTCCCCTAATCGCTCACTTACTCAACAAATATTTATTGAGCCCCTCCCATGTCACAGTTGGTGATACAATGGAGACCAAGAGAGACACCAACCCAATCCGTGTAGAGCTTATAATGTAGGAGGACAGATGCCACACAGTGGGTTTTCTTGAAAGGAGCATTACAGGGTATCCAGGAAGCATACAAAGGGGAGGGGCCTTACCTAATTTGGGGGCAGAAAGGGAAATTTTGATGAGGAAATGTTGTTGATGCTAAGACCTGACAGTGTAATTATGGGGAGATGGAGGGTGTGAAAAGCTGATCAGAGAGAACAGTGTATGCAAAGGCACTGAGGTTAGGCTCCAGTAAAGTTGGAATAGAAAGTAGTAGAGACACAGGTACAAGTAGAAACCGGAGAGGTAGGAAGAAACAAACCTCTGAAGGACCACTTAGGATTTAGATTTGCCCAAAGGGCAATGGGAAATCATTGAAATGTTTATGGTTTTAAGCAAGAAAGTAACATCAGATTTGCATTTTTACTTCTCCTTAGCTTCAGGGTAGAGAATTAAACTCGGGCAAACTAGACTAAAACTCCAGGTAGGAGGCAGTATAAGAGGGTATTTGAAATACAGTTTCACAGCCACCGAACACATTTTCATTGTCGTGTGCTTAAAATACAACAGCAAGTTTCTCCTCCTACTTCTTCCTGTTTCATACGTAATGAGTAAAAAGCTCTCAGCCTTTCACCACATTACTATCACACTCTCTCGCACAGTCTACACTACCTAGAAATAGTTTGTTGAACTTAAATCTCTCATTACATTAGGTTGTATCTACCAGGGTGCCAAAAAACGTACAGACATTTTAATAGATGTCATCTATGTATTACTTTTTGGAGTTGAATTGAATTATGATAGGAATGTGTAGTATGATGTTTGCTCAAAAAATGGCATTAATGAAATAAATGCTGATGTCACCATGCAACAGGCAGGACAGTCAAAGACAATGGCAGAAGCACAGTTGTCATTTGAGGAGTGCAAGACCATTTTGAAGTGGTATTTGAAATTAGAGAACTTTGAGTTTCCCCCATGTTCTCCTGACTTAAGACCCCTTGATTTCTAACTATGGGGACCTTAAAGGATGTGGTGTACTGTAGAAAACCAGCTACACTGGGGGAAATTCGGGAAGAAACTGAAACAGCATGTGCAGTGATACAGGTGGGCACTTTGGTCAACGTTGCTCAAGCAGTAGTTTGTCGCAATCAGGAGTGTCCGGATGCTGACGGTAACCACTTTGAGCACCTCTTGTAATTGCAAAAGTCAAATGTGACTTGTATTCATCTTTTGTTATCAGTATATATTAGGAATTACAATTTTAATACAGTTTCTTTCTTAAAAGGTGTATACATTTTTTGGCATCCTCTGTATATAAAAAATATACCATATTTTGCCATGTACAATACACTCCTGTATATTATACACACCCATGTATTTTGCTCAAACTTTCAAAGAAAGAAAATCTTTCTATTTTTTAATTAAAATTTTTATTTATATTTAGGTACTTGCTTTTTGTATTATAAAGGAATTTTAGCATTTATTTTTTAACATTATGGTACAAGAAAATTTTTGTAACAAATAATTACAAAACACAAGAACAGATACAAGGCACAAGAAATTTTATGTATAAAATTTTTTATATAAAATATTATTGTATTTCAGGGTATTATTTTGCATATGGATATTGTGATTGATTTCTAGAGTTACACTTTGAACTCATAAGCATAAATAAAAGAATTAAAAACATTTATATAGATACAGAATTCATATTACCGATGTATAATGCGCATTCTTATTTTCCCTTACAAATTTGGGCAAAAAGGTGCACATTATACACAGCAAAATACAGTATATATTTTTTAAATAGTGTGAAAATAAAACCTTTCCAACACTAATTATCTGAAAAAGCATATATGATAAAAAATGATACTATTTAGCTAAAAGGGAAAAAGAATTGAGTTGTAAATTAAATTTCATTCTGCTTTTAATTATAGGCTCCTTGGGTGTTAGACTCATATAAAAATTGGAATTCTCCCTCAGCCTGGCATTGAGAGTTGCACATAGTAGACATTCAGTAAATATGTACTCATTGAGAGAATATAAACAAAGCTTTTTTATAAATCAGACATTTGCAGAAGATATATGAAACTTGTACAACCAGCAAAAGAAGTTTCCAGAAAATTATTAAACTTCAACAAATCAAAAAGCAGAACTACCCAATAAAAAAATCAGCTACAAACAAAATTCACAGAAGAACAAACACTAATGAACAAGAAATAACAAAGAAAAAAAATGTTCTACCTCACTAGTAACAGGGAAGTTCAAATAATGAGAACAAATTTATGTCGATGTGGGTTGACAAAAATATTAGTGTGGTAATATCAGGTTTTGGTAAAACTGACTAACCTCAGTTTAACAATTCCATTCTGGGGAAACCCAGCACATGCATGCACATAAGGAGATAACAAATTACAATGATGCTCATGACAGTGCTATTTGTAACAGCCAAAAATTGGAAGTGACCTATTACACACAGAACAAAGGATAAGTAAATTATGGTATACTCTTATTTAATTTTATGTTAACAGCCAAAATGAATGATTATTCAGACATGGATAAATGTCTAAAATATTGATGATCTGAAAAAATATGAAAAAT
Organism: Lyroderma lyra; assembly: GCA_004026885.1. Classification (NCBI taxonomy): domain Eukaryota; kingdom Metazoa; phylum Chordata; class Mammalia; order Chiroptera; family Megadermatidae; genus Lyroderma; species Lyroderma lyra. The sequence goes on from PVJL010003350.1 coordinate 3,523, forward strand.
AACACCTTTATTAGAGAGCTTTAATAAAATTTAAGAATTACACAAAACTCTAACATATCTTTATGAAATTTGGTATGTACGAGTAAAAGCAAGAAAATGTAGAAAGACAAACATTTCAACCTCAGCATAGTGGCTGTCCTTTAGGGGAGATGGAAGGAAGTGACATGAGGAAGAGGAACAAAGGAACTTCAACTACATCTGCAACATTCTGTTTCTTAAAATATTTGAAGCAAAGAAGTTAAGTTTAAGATTTATTAAATTTGGATAGTAGGTATATGGATGTTTGTTAAATTATTCTCTGTGCTTTTCTATATGGGTTGAAATTATTAAAAAAAACAATGAAGGAGCTCCCTGGTGGTGTAGTGGCTAAGGCTTCGGCGCTGTCAGCGCTGCAGCCTGGGTTCGATTCCCAGCCAGGGAGCTACCCACATACAAATAAAAAAATAAAATAAAAAAACAAACAATGAAAAAACCTGAGTATTGAATTATACCTACCTAGGTAGTAAACATTCTTAATAATATGCTTCAGTGTTTCATGCCAAGAATTTCTATGATACTGGAAAGAAATGTTTGGAACTAGGATTAAGTCTGGCAGACTGAGATATTTTTTTTAAGGGAATTACAGTGTCATTCAGTTGTGAGCTTACTTAATATGTATTTTTCTATAGCAAAGTAAGTGAATGCAATTTAAATTTGAAATAATTCTTGAGAGTTATGTTAAGGATGGCAAGTCTAGAATAATTATGAAAAATGGTAATACAAAAACAAAAGCTTTACTTCTGTCTGACATACAAAATAATTAGAAAGTCACAAAAATATTGATATGAAAAATTTGATTTGGAACCAGAAACATATTTCCAGTGATGATACTGTGTTTTCTATCATAAGTTACACAGAGTAATCTGAGAACGAATTTGGGGAGCTTACGTCAAACTGAATCCATGTGTATTGAGATGTTCTCACCTAATACAGAGAAAGCAAATAGCAAATATCATTCAAAACTACAACAGACTAGTTATCTATAATGAAATCCAAGTACAGCAAATATTATTTAATGAACTAACAAATATATGTTAGTTCATTCCTAAGTTGACCTGACATGATGGAAAGCGTTATTTGTTCAGCAGAAGCCAGGTGAATAGAAAAGATTTTTTTTCTATTTGCTATATAAACCTGAGTGCTAATGCCTTGGGAACTCATCCATATGGACATAAAGGTTCCTACAATTGTTTTGTGATTTTACCTGAAAAGGTTTTTCTTCTTGATACATTTTCGGTCCATCAGTTCTCAAGGTCTTTCAGGTAATAAAGCACAAAGAAACTTTATAGATTTTATCTGGAAGAAACTTTGTATACAGAAATGCAAAGAAAAATCAATCATATCAATAGAAAACATCCATGAATATGTCTATCAACTCATCAATTCGTGTTATGGGCAAGGATTTGCTCAAATTTTCAATAGACAATGATCTGGTTGAAGAAACAGACTGGCATAGATTTTCATTAGCAATGTTTTGGATAAATACAAGGGCTGTCTGGAAAAATATCCAGCCATAAATGCCTCTATTTTTCCAATTACATGGCTAGATACTTTCTGGACCACTCTCATATATTTATACACAGATCTTTTTGTTATAAACAAGCACAGTCCAAATTATATAAAATTTCACATTTATTCCCTTCTAATTTTGCTTTTTTGAATGTCATAGAAAAAAGCTCCCCAACTCCCAGCCTTCCACAACTATAAACAAATAGAGCAATCCAGTGGCAGAGTAAAAGAATAAAGTACTCTGCCATGCACATCATGAAAGGACATAAGAAAATAATTCCTAAAAGCCAGTGAAAAAAGTTGACATCACAAATCTTTTTGAGAATTAAGATAGAAGTAAAACAAATAACAATAAAGGAAAATCAATGGAGAAGCAGTTCCTGCAGATGAGGCTTTCCCAAAGCATTACAGACTCAATTTAGAATCTGTAATCCTAGAATTCCAGTGATTATACACAAGAAGTGCTAAATCTAAATCAAGAAATGAGGCAATCAAGACATCTAATGAGCTCAGTGTCTAAGATGGTATATAACCAGTACTATTCTAGATGTATCAGAAAGAAACTAATTCATTACAAGAAATTAATTCATTAGGTCCTAACACTTAGGGCATTAAGGCCCAATTCTCTCCCCGAGAAAGGCTGATCTGGAAGGTGCTTGTTCATACATAAATGGAAATAATTAACCATCGATGTGGGAAATCTGTCATTATGTAATAGAAACACATCAAATGTGGATTTCTGACAACTTTTATATTATTCTGTAAGTTCTTTTAACCCTTTGCTGAGAATACCATTGAGAATGATAGGAATGCAAAACCTTTCCAGCCCAACTGAAAACAGCAGCTAAAAAAAGTGGGGGGGGCAACCCATTATTAGGTTTAGTTATAAATTCTTGTCTAAATAATGATTTCATAGAACAGTGAATCAAGTCCAGATGACTAAGAACTTAGACAAGTCCAACATAACCATCAGAAAGTAAGCATCCCCCAGACATTTGAACATCCATCTGATACTATTGGAAACATTTAAGTACCAATTATTTTCTCCCATCTATGCCAAATATTATTATGAATCAAAATTCTTTCTTGCACCAGATTAAGTCTAGCAGAACGGAAGACTAGGAATCAAAGAAGGCATTGAATTGGCTTTCAGAAGCTTGTTTCCAAGTCGTCAAGTTCTTCAGGGCCAACCTTGTCTGGAAGTAAAACTTTACAGTGGCTGCCCTCTGGGGTGAATACCTTGGCCCTTCTCTGCTCCAACACTGCATATACCGGGGAACCCCGCCTAATGTAACCAATCCAAAAACGCACTAAAGTAATGAAAAACAGACATAGAAAAAGTAGCTTCATGCTACTGAAAATATGACCTGGCATTTGTAAAGCGTACAATTTTAAATCATTTAAAGTATGTCAAATTTAGTGGAAAACTGAAAGTTCTTTTCTCTTCCTTATAGAGTTCTTAATTTGTCCCAAAACCTTTTCAATAGTTTCCAAATAGCAACTATCAGGCTGATAGTTCACAGATCTTTTTAATACAGTAACAACTATACTGATAACTCCAGTGAGGGAACTAACAAACTCCCAAGGAGTTACCTCAAGGACTTTTAACACACAGTGTGAAGAATATAAAATATTTTCACATGGTGGAACATAACTTTAATACACAGAACAAAAATTTTAATGTGTGAATAAAATGTGATCAAAATATAAGTCTACACTGGACATATGTGGAAAAGATATTTAATTGTAAAATAGAAAAGTAGGCCCGAATACAGTTTTAAGGGTAATTGCTTCTTTATACAGTATTGGTAATCTAGAAGGGTCTTAGGGTTAAACATTTTCATAAAGCAATAAAACATTAAAAAATAAAGCAAGGAAAAAGGTTTGAAGATATGTTTTACAAAAAAAGAATGAACAGTATGTCAGAGTTTAATGTCCATAATTGTGGAATTCAATAATACTGTGAGGAGAGCAAGTCACAGCAGACATATAACTTTCACAAGGAGAAGGGTTATGGTAGACATACCTATAGCATCACTGTAGTACAAAAAACTCTTGTTCTACATACAAAAGTAATTTTTTTCCATAAGAATAATTTCCTGGGGGGGTAATGAGTCCATGAAGTATTTCAGAAACCCATATGCTTTGAATTTTCCAAAAACATTATCTTAAAAGTTAGTGCCTTAAAGTGCTTTCATGTGAAAATCATGATGGAAGGCACAGAAGTTTCACATCCCAGCTATGAAATTTAAAAAAAAAGCATAGATTTTGCAGTTTGCAAGTTCAAGTTATCTTGTAAGCTGCTCCCTTTTGCAGTTTGCAAATTCAAGTTATCTTGTAAGCTGCTGCTCCTTCCAAGAACATTGTCATTCCAATAAAACCAGTTGCTAGCTTACTTAGGTGAGCTACAGAATAAAAGGTTTTTTGTTTTCTGGGGGGGTGCGGGTGTTGTTTTTGTTTTGGTTTTGTTTTTTTTGTTGTTTTTTTTTTGTTTTTTTGTTTAATAACTTCCATCATTTTTGTGGGAAAAATACCTATACAAGTGATGCATTTTGAAATTATAAAACATGCAGAATATGTACAAACACAAAGTTTAAAAAATATTTGCTTCATATACATGTAAATCTACTTGGGTATAGCTGAAGTTGAGCAAATATAAAAATCTGCTTTCTAAAAAATGCTTTCAAAGAATTTGAGTCAACTTAAAGCTGTACAAAGACTTCCTGGGAGAAATCTTCTCTTCATATAGAAGTTGATAGCTACAGGAATAATTCCAGCATCAGTCCACCACATAATTATTACACAACATTTGGTCTAATCAACAACAGTCACCCTTAAAACTGTTCTGTTTCTGAGAAATTAAGGTTCATACTAAAATCAAAAAGAATACACAAAAACAGTGGCTTATTGTGTTTTTGGATCTCTTCAACAATCTTTATCAATCATTTGGAACTGTAAAAAAACAAAAACTATTTACAGAATTCAGTTTTAAATACATTTCACAACTTGTAAAGTTTTATGTTACAAGAATTCAGAGCTCATGGCTTAAGTCCAATTATCAATCTGTGGTCTCTTCTATTATCCTGTCTTCCCATGACTGTACCTTATTATGTACAGTTCAAGACTGTATTCTTTCTTGACCAAAAGTAAACTCAAACTACACGTTTATTCCAATTAAACAGCTTCTTTATTCGTCTGAAGACGAGTCATAGCTTCTAATTTCTGTCTGTAGGCCTCTGCTTCCTGTTCTTTCTTTAGAAGCTGCTGTCGATATTTTTGCGCTTCTCGATTGGCTTCATCCAGCTGTTTCTGGAGAGCTTCTCTCTCCTAATTAAAAAAAAAAAAAAAAAGGTTCTGTTTTCAATTTTTGCACAAATACATTATTTACACATATAAGCATGCATCCTTTAAATAAAAAATAGTAGCTAAAAGTAGCTACAATATTTCCTAGACATCGTACCTTTTCAACCAATTTGCTATTAAAACTCCTAATTTTGTGCTCCACACTGTTAAATATAGATTGGTTTCTGACCTCAAATTTTCCTAATTAGAAATAAGACTAACGTAATGAACCCAAATTGGGTACCTGTACTTTTATATGTACTACAAAAGCTAGTGAAGAGCTTTAAAGAGGGAAATATACAACCATACCTCTTCACATGTCATGTTTTTATAGAAAGGTAATACTTATAAACAATATTCACTTAGCATCCATTATATGACTAAACAAGGTGATTCCCAATAACAAGTCTCTCAGTTATCTTCAAAAGAAATATAAATCTCTTTGAAGTGGAAAATAATCACTTCTCAGTTTATTCAAAGAGATCTAAATTTGTCATAATAGATATTATGCCCATTTTACAGATGAGGAAAATGATGCTCAGAGATGATGTAGCTTTCCCATGGTAACGCCATAAATTGGGTTTACAAGATTCTAATATTACTGTTTTTAAAACTATCTTTCTCTAATAGCAAGACTCCTCATCTCTAAAGTGATGAGGGCTGGTCTTGATTAGTGTTTCCTAAATTATACCATTTTACAAACCAATAAAATACTAATTTCTCAACTATGACTCACTAAATTATACAGGTAAAAAATGTATGTATTAAATTCCTCAATAAACTGAAAGCTGAGACAACTCTGTTCCAGTGAAAATGGTATTCTTTCTCTTCCTCTTCCTCACCCTGCTTCTGTTCAGCTGCCCCATGGAAAACAAGGGTACACGTCTCAGATTCTTCCCCCATACCTCCAGTGAGCACACAGACAAACGCTCACCTTGCACAGTCTCAAGCTCAACCTCATTAGAGAGACCCAGGACCTCTTGGCAGGGTGGGGGCTGAGGGTAAGACTATTCATCACAAGCAAGGCCAGGCTCACACTGGACAAGACACTTGACCAGTGGGAACTGAAGGCGAGGGGTCAGCAGCCCAGTGGGGATGAGGTTCTCTTCCACTGCCTCCTCGACCTTGGTCCATTGTGAACTCCAAAAGTTCCCCTCCTCTTCCCTATTCACATGGCCCACAGGCAGGAGCGTATTTAATACTCTTGCTTTCTTGGGATCCTGCTCCCTTCCCCACACTGGGAATGAAGCTAGATCCAACAGTTATTTTTCCCATGGAGCCATCAAATGTGGGAGTGATGCAAGGAGTCTTCAAATCTCCCAATTACACAACATGCACAAGTAGAAGAAAGGTGTGCCCTCTGTCTCCAATTTAAGAAATGCCCAAACCCTACCCTGCTGCCCTCTTCTTATTCCCTTCTTACCCTTATTTTCCAGGCAAGATGACAGAGTAGGAACAAGTCAGAAAGGACACCTAAGAGACGAGCCTCATCTAAGCAATCAAGGCAGTGAATGAGGAAGGATCTGAGCACGCCCACGGGGAGGGTGGGAAATGAGTGCTGCTTTCCCGAGAGCTGGATGCCACCTCCGGCAGGAGCGCTCACAGCCATCCACACGTGTTTTAAAATTGTACATGTGTTAAGAAATAAGATCCTCGGTACCCAAAGTTTTGAATATGGATAAGTACTTGCCCTGATACGGTAGGAAATATTAGAACAGATACTCTAAGTTAGTATGACCTATTTATTGACATTTAAAAACAGCAAAGGGAATTATTTCAGAAGATAAAAGCAACTGAGGTAAACAGTCTAAAAGTGAAAAGAGTTCAATTCTATTTTCCTTCTTGTATGTTTTTATTTCAATGAGTAGGCTATATCTTCATATAAAAAGACATCTCCCTTCTGCCCACCAGATCAAATAAAAGACTCATTTTATACTGCTTTCTTGAATAAATCTGTAAAATCTGAAAAGAAAAGGTCATTAGCACTACCCTTTGAATACATTTAATCCTCAAGATTGTATGTGTAGTTAACATTAAAGTTTTTTCCAAGTGCTTTCATTTTTCACTTCTCAGGTATATATAGGTCTTTAGAGAGAGAATCGTTTTGCCATCTCACTTTTCAAAACAAATAAAAATCTCTTACAAGTGGAATATATCACTTCTTCTTTCACTCACAGATCCTGTTTCTGAATTTACTTGTCAAATATTTACTGAACATATTACATGCAAGACACCTCCTTAAATGTAAACACTAATTTAGTTGTTTCACACATAAATAATGTAACAAACTGACGTTTGAGATTTACATTTAAACTGATATGCCAATCCAATTGTTCTGACCTTTTTCAATAAAATCACAAGAAAGAAAATTAAACGAACATACTTTAGCCTATTAATATGTAATACTAAACTATTTTTCCTTTAACAGTCTCACATTGAAGAATTCCAAGAAAATAAAATCTAATGATAATCAACATTTGGTAGCAGTAACAGAAGATATTTATCTTACACAACTCCAAACTCAAGCAATATGTTACTATTACATTCGGCACCAGAATAATAGAGCAAGGAAAGCCTTGAGTCTGCTTTTTTATTTTAAAACAAGATTCTTGAATTCTACTTCAGCTAGTAGCAATTACCTCTTATAATTTTACCATTTTAAATATATAATTTCCTAATCCTCAAAGTTATTTTACTTTAGCTATTACACCGCAAAAAATCATTATAGTTATTTATCTTCTACCACACCTCAATAATAGTAGTTAACATTTACCGAGCATTTACAATACGCCTACCATTGTACCAGTCCTTTCCACGTATTCTTCTTTAAATATTACAACAATTTGATAATGTAGGTGCTATTATTTTCCCCTTTTTACTGATGGGGAAGCTAAGCCTTGAATGGTTAAACAAGCGATCAAAATCACATAATCAGAAAATTATAAAATATAATTCAAACCTATATCTGATTCCACACCCATATTCTGTAAATGTTATTTTACAAAGACAGAAACCAGGACAGTTTGAGCTGTCCATTTGCTTGTGTGTAATCATCAATTTGCCTACTCCAGCCCTTGTGAAAAAGAAATTATCAAAAAGAGATGACTATAAAAATTTTAAACTTTGGTAGATGAAAGGCTATTAAAAGGAAAATAGATGAAAAATATTTTTCTCAAATGAAACACTGTGTAAAGTACACAGAAATCAATTTTCAAAAGAACACTAAGAATCCTAACCTATCACTGGTTAAAGGAGCTAAATAATTCATAAAAATAAATAAAACTTGCAGATACACATATTCATCTCTATAACCTTCATGGCAAAGAAAAGGTAAAACTATTGTCTGAATTCACACAACTAACAGAAAAAAATAACTGTTACTCCCAATGTACTAATTACATCTCCCTCCCACATGTATAAACAACAATGTTACTTTCAATTCAGAATAAACTAATGTTTATTTGTGGAAGAAATCCATAAACAGCATACTTCTTCCAAATATATATGCAGTAATACCAAGGTGTGATAACAAAATTATATACATGATTGCAATATGGTGTCTTATCATACCCCCCCAAAAAAAACAAACCTCGTTTTCCTATAGCGCCGTAATGTAGATATAAAAGCTGCAAAATTTACAATAAAATTTCCTACAATTTAAACTAATTTTTCCAGAGATTACTGATAAACCTCTCCAATGTCAACCAGGAAACTGTAAATAAAAATTATTAGCATTTTCTTCAGTCACTCTGGTAGTTGTGGATACACTCAGAGAAAACCCAAACATAACAGATTCTGTGTAATGAGTTAACTTTTCAATTCCTTTACAGCAGTTTCTCAATCTCAGCACTAGTATCTTTGGACCAGGTAATTATTGTGCAAGGCTGTCCTGTGCATTGTAAGATGTTTAGTAGCATCCCTGGCCTCTTCTCCACTAAATGTTAGTGGCACGTACCTAGTTTAACAGCCCAAAATGTCTCCAGACACTGCCAAATGTCCCCTGGCTCCACTGCCCCAGCTGAGAACTGCTGCCTTTAGAGAAACGTTCTGGGTTCATGGCCAAACTGTCACTTAGAAAGGAGTATAAAAATCTGCCCCAAGACAATTCTATTGGTCATCTAAGAAAACAGTACTTCACATCTTATAAGGAAACGATTACCTGTTTGATGGAAACACTAGGGGTCTCTCTTCATTCTCTATCCCCACCCACCTCTACCACCTAAACTCACTGCTTGCGTTAAGCTTAAGGTCTCTGCAATAGCTCTAACTTAAGATCATACAACCTTAGCTTAAACATTTCTGGTGATGAAGAATAAGATTTCCATTACCAGAAAGTTCTCATTACTAAAAATAAAATGAAAAAACACTTCTTTATACCAAACTAAACACCATCTCCCTGAAGTTCCATCTCTTTAGTTGTAGTTAATTTACAGACCTCGATTCATACTTTCCTGTTATTTGTGATTATTCTTGGTCTCTGAAAGACAGTAAGAGAGGAAAAGAGGTGGAACTCTGAGGAAAACAGCAACTCCGACTGGTTGATAGGTAAATAAAGGTACAGACTGCATATTCAATGTTTAGAAAATACAATTTGCTGAATTGGGTAGGTTTATGTTTAATAAAAATTCAAGTATTTTAAAAATAATGTTTTATTAAACAGTTAAAACAATGTACATGACAAAATATTTTTCACGTTATATGCCAGAAAAAAGATCCTGACATAGCAGAAAAACACACTTAAAAGATTAAATAATATATGTACTAGTAGTGATCAATGGAATAAATTTTTAGTAAGAACTTCAGTAATGAATAGCACTTTAAATTTTGAATAAAACAACTCACCCTCAATACTTAGTCATAATTCTAACCAAATATTCTGGTTATACCATGACTCAGATAATGTTTTTAACTCAGTAATTTATTTGTGATTGTGGCCCAAGATATACCAGTCTTACATTTAAATGAATTTGGGTAAGAGTATTTTCTAATTGTCCTCAGTCAGCATTATGTTGCCTTTCAGCGATGTTTTTCCAAATCTTCTCTTGTCTATGGTAACAAGAACCTTAAATATTCACCATTTACCATTCACATATATCAGGTATTATGACTATATGGATAATGAGTATATTAACTTTTTAAAATTCTCATAAAAACTCCAAAATAATTTTTGAATAACTTTATTTTCATTTTGATACGTTAATATCAAATTTGGAGGACATTTTAATTTACAGGCGTGTGAGAAAACAAACCTCTCAGGTAACTACGGTTTGGTTACACTTACAAACTGGTTTACACTTACAATCTAATTTGGTGGGGGGGTAAATTGAATCCCACCAATAACTATTCTAAATTTAATTTCCTTAAAGGACTTACTAGTGAAATAAGAAGTTATCCATAGCTTTTTAATAAATACCCAGTTCAGAAATATCAACCTTCTTTTAGAGGATCCCCCAGTCCAAATAAGCATTTGCACTTCACTTTCAAAACAAAGTAACAACTTTTTAGTCAATATATACTGACATTTCCTTTAGTGATTTGTGAAAATGATGTATGTAAATTTAATGGGAAATAAAGGATGAAGTGTAAGGACCAAAGACATTCCAATGTTACTGGATGACAGACTTCATTACAAACAAATTCTTCACTCACTCATTCATTCATTCAATATTTATTTATTGAGGGCTTGCTAGATGTATAAGGCAAAAATTAAACAAAATAATACTATGTACTTTCATTCTGTATCAAAACAACACTGTCAGTAATAAATATAAAAGACAAAAAAAAAAAAGAAAAAAAAAAAAAAGAAAAGCAAATTGAATTTATTTTGGATGACTGCAGCAAAACACACCGGGCAAAAGACTCCTTACTTCTATTTCTGCAGATTCCACCCGGTTTTCAATTATTTCGATACATTGTCTCTTAGCTGGTGGTTCTTCACTTATAACAGTTTCTTCAGCAATGTCTGTTGCTGGTACTGTTAATACTAAAATGAAAAAATGTATACATTACTTCATTTTCAGAAAAGTTTAGTAGAAATAAAACTAGTTGACATTCTTGATGCAACTCATCTAAAATATATTCTAAAAATAATTTCAAAACACTGATTTGCTTTTTATGAGGACATCAATATGTTTTCACTTTCTTGCTTTTTTACCGAAAACCACTCATTATTTAAAGTACCCACTTATTTTTTTAAAAACTTACAAATAATATATTCATTCATATGGCTCAAAATCAAAACAATTTTTTTTTTGGTGGTTCCCTGGCTGGGAATCAAACCCAAGCCCCAGCGTTGAGAGTGCCAAAGCCTAGCCACTACACCACTAGGGAACCCCTAAAACAATATTTAACAAGTATATTTTGAGGTCTCACTCCACTCCTGCTAACACAGATAATTACTTGTATTGGCTTCTTGTGTATTGCTTTTGTGTTAATTTCTATAAAAACAAACATGAATATACACTATCATTTTTCTTTCTTACACCAAAGGTAGCATATATACAAAACATACATTGTTCTGCAATTGCTTTTTCACTCCATATATCTACGATGTCTTTCATCAGTACAGAAAGAGCCTTCTTTAAACTGCGTAGTATTCCACTGTGTAGATACACTATTATGAATGTTGTCTGTTTACAAACTTGGTTTGTTTTTCTATTTAGGTTGGTGGATTTTGTCCCAATTTTTTGTTATATAAATGTAATTACATAGCGAGAGACCATCCTTGCTTCGCATAGCAGTACAGGACCATAAAAATGACCATGCAAGCTGAAACCATGCAAAGCAATCTTAATAATCAATGAGGAAAACTACAATTGTTTGATAAACTTTAATGGTTTTTTTTTTTTGTCATTTATAAACGTAAACAGAAATAAAAAAAGTAAAACTAATATTTATTTATTACAACGTAATTTGAAACACTAAAAGTATTGAGAATGAAAGTGTTTTATTTCTTTTAACTTACATCATGTTACACTTACAAATTAACTCAAGAAGAATTTCACTGAACTGTTTGCAAAGTGTCTATCTTCATATGTCAGGTACACATTTTTAAATTATGAAGCCTTTAAAAGTTTAATACTCAGTAGGTTCCTCTTACTGCTCTTCTTTTCCAGAGTTTTCCTTATTCTTCTTCTCTCCTCACCCCATCAATTTAAACTTTAGTATCTGTTAGTTGGTTCCAGAAAAAGACCTGTTGGTCTTTGTTATGGGCTGAATTGTGTCCTCTCAAAATTTAAATGTTCAAGTTCTCACCTCCAGTACTTCAGAACGTGACTGCAAACCTCCAGCATTATGAGAAGATACACTTCTGTCATTAAGTCACCCAGCCTGTGGTGTTTTGTTATGGCAGCTCTAGCAAACAACTAATGAATGCAGTCTTTTTTTTCATATCACATTTATTAATCAACTCAGGAAGAGTTGAGAGCTTCATGACAGTGAGTCTTACCATTCAAAACCATGACTTTCTTTCCATTTGTTCATCAATGACATTAATCTGTCTGTATAAATGTATAAACATTGTTTTGGAAACAATGTTATATCTGCTTTATACAAATATTTTGAAAGTTTTCTTCTTTTCCATATACTTAGAATTAGTTCTTTAAACCTTAGTGAAAGCAAATGGGCCTGAATCGTGGACCAGCTGTCAGCATATTTCTGCAGAAAAGGATAAAGGCCTCTTAGGCTTCCTTGGGTCAGGGGTTTCTTCCTCTACTGCTACAGTGATAGAAAACTCTTTCCTTGAGCTCTGGTCTCTCTCTGATATCAAACCTCCTTTGTCACTAAACCAAACCTAGTTTAGAACTTCTACCTCTAGCCTTCCTTTTCCTAATTCCTTCACTGGCCACGAAGGAATGTAGAGTCATTTTCATAAAGGTTATGTGTGTGCACATACTTTTCTTTTCGGGGACTGAGTACAGAGCAGTGCTCACTCAGGAACTTTCTGCTTCCTCCAGTATTCATGCCCTACTCTGTCTCAGCCCTACTTGTAGCACTTCCTATTCAGTCTGGGCCTTGTCTTGCTGGGAGTGTATATTTATTGTGGACTTCTGAGCTCATCTCTTTTCTTTTTTTGATGCACTGTTGTGGGCTTTAATGAGAATTCTCTTGCCCTGGCTATAATGATCTTAGATGTTTTTGGCAGCACTTAAAATATGGAATTTTACATTTTTCTCAGCCTTTTAGTTTCACTGAAAATGTAGCTGGGGCTTCTGTTTCATTCATCTTATTGCTCTCTGTGGTTTCCAAGAAGAAAAAAATGGAAAAATTATCAACAAAGCTGCTAAAAACTGCCACCACAATCCTACTTCAAGTCTTAAGTCCAATTTCTTTAAGTAGACTTTCCTCACATGGTATTTTAAAAAGCCCGTATGATATCTGGATTGTATTAAAATAGAAAATTACTGTCCAATGCTGATTTTGAATTATTTATTCAAGTTCATTTTCCAACCAGAATCCTCTGGGACCAATTCCTCTTTCCATCTGGTATACACTCAGAGAAAACAACCATATAATTGCAGACAAAAATAAATGCTTTGAAAAACACATCACAATTTCCTGCAAATTAATAATAAACACAAACTTTATATATATATACATATACACATATGTATATGCCTACTACCAACCTTGCTGTCCATCTGGCATGGTCACAATGATGGGCTGGCCTATTCCACTGGTTGGAATGGAGTGCAAATTCCCAAGCTGAATTCCATCGGTAACTATTGTGATGACTTGCTGACCCCCTGAACTAACTACTTGCTGAATTGCACCATCCACAGATTCTGCAGTAACTACTTCTTCTGTAGCCACTACTGGAAAAAAAATACATAAGTAAAAATCAGTAAATGCATATTAAAGTATAGATAGAAGTTTCTTTTGCTTTGCTTTCACCACTTCGCCTTTACACAGAAAAGCTTTTACATGGTTTTAAACTTTAGTCTCCAGCCATGCTGTACATGTCTATATATACAGTTGACTATAAGTCCCACAATTTATGAGTTCCAAATATCTATATATGTGTGTGTTTAAATGAACAATTTCTCTTCATTTAGTTATACGAGGTACAAAATTTATAGGCTGTCCTAAGATCAAAGCTATGAAAGTTTATACTGCTTAATAAAATTCCACAACCCACAAGAATTTTACATGTGGTTATACTCCATTTACATTCATGAGTTAATCAACATTTCCATATCCAATGAGATATGAAAATTTGTATTTTTCATGTAGATAGAATAAATAGTATTCCCTTTTTATACTGTGTGAATAAGGGCTGCCTTGATAATCAATGGCATTACAGACTGGTACTGCAGGACAGTGAATAATACAATATATTAACATTTGTATCAACAAAACCCAAAACTATGTTCTTAATATTTTATGAGAGGCTCAGAGAGGACTATGGCACTCTGGCTTTGTCTGCGTAAAGAAATCACAAGTTAATGTTGCCAAATCCTTTCCCACAGGCAATCTTATGACCAACTACTGATCCCAAGACATAAACAGGAGCATTCATAGCAGCATTACTTAAAATAGTCAAAAACTTAAAACAAACCAGATACCCATCAAAAGTAGAATGGGTAAATAAACTATGGTAGATTCATATACTGAGATACTATACAGCAATTAAGTGACTAAATGCAAAATATGAATAAATCCAACAAAAAAAAAACATGTTGAGTGAGGTAAATCAGACAATATACACAGTGTACTTTCCATTTATGAAGTGAGCAATGATTAGACAGGAGTGATCACTTTGTGATAATTCATTACACTGTACACTTAAGATCTACACACTTTCGGTATATATGTTATACTTCAATAAAAACACATCAAAAGGAATAATGCTAGTAATGGACTATAACACATTGAATTTTTAAAAATTCCTTTATCTATATAATACTTCATGATGAAAAAAAAAAAAGAAATGGGCAAAGAGTAAAAGATCTTGATAGAAGAATGACATCTAATAAATAAAGGAGTAAGAAATAAAAATAAGAAAAATTATCACTGTAACCCTCTATGTAACAACTGATTCAACTAAAGATGACTAATGGATATTAAAATCATTGGTGAAGTGTTCTGAGGAAAGAAGACATTCAAATGTTCTCAAAGTATCACACCAAAGATTAGAATTACAAAGGGAAAAATGTGCCTGTAAGGACCTGGCAGTCACCTCTCTTAACAAGTGGCCATTATCAGGATGGTCTGACATTATGTACTTCCTGATGTAATGCAAGGGCAGATTACAAAATATCACTTGTGTTTTTCATGGAAATATTTGATCTGAATCTAATTACTAATAAATAAATGAATCCAGAATGTGGCTGATTCTACAGACAAGTGACTTAGACTCTACAAAGATTTCAGAGGGGGGGAAGCTAAATATAAGGTGATGGAAAGAGAAGTCACATTAGGTGGTGAACTTATTATACATCAAGTTGACAATGCACTGTAGAATTGTATGCCTGAAACCTATGTAATCCTTGCTAACAGATGTCACCCCAATAAGTCTAACAATAAAAGTGAATTTAAAAAAAAAAAAAAAAAGATTTCAATGTCATGAAGAACAAGGGAGGCAGCAGGACTGTCCTAGATTGGGCGAGTCTAAAGAGGCACAATAACCAAATACATGAACTTTGATTGGATCTTGGATGAAAAACAAACAGTTCTAAAGGACATCTTGGGATACTGGGAAAACTTGAATTACAAACCATATGTTAGATAATGTTACTAAATTAATGTTGATGTTTTTAGGAAATATAATGGAGCTGTGAATATGTAGTAGGCCATCCCTGTTAGGGAGATACATGCTGAAGTATTCAAGGATGAAGAAGTGTCATGATGTCTGCAGTCTATGTTCATGTACCTTAGCAAAATAAAAGTGCGTGTGTGTGAACATGCAGGTGTGGCAATATGTTAACAGTTGGTAAATACAGGTGAAAGGTATAAAGTTCATCCTCCAATTTTTCCATAGATTTTTAATTGTCAAAAAAATATTTTATATTTGAAAATTTTTAATAAACTTGAAGATGCCCTTAAAAAATATTTTAGAAGAACTAGATTTGAAAAAGGAAATGACATAAAAAATATTTCTAAATTATATGGTTTTTAAAATGTGTTATTTGAGGTAACACTTTACCAAAAGTATAATTAAATAAACCCATTCCCTCCTGAAATCATGCTACCATTCATATACACAGTTGCTCTGAAACATGTTAAGTTGCCACCAACTCCCAGCAGAACAGCCTAGATGTCAATGACCACAAGACCTACTAAAGACAGGGAAATGTCCTAAACATGTGAACTCCTTTAAAAAAAAAAAGGCAAAATAAGTACTAGGACCCTAGTTTTCAAGGATGCACTCATAGCAACAGGCCTGACTGCGATCCTTTTACTACTTTATTTGATAATCAAGGGTCACAGTACAAACTGCAGAAGACAATACTCAAAATGCAAACAACCTTTATGTTTTCAGTCCTCTCATTTTTGTTTGTCTTAAACTATAATGAGGATTTACCACCCGGCACTTAAGAAAATTTCAGGAAGATAATTATAAAATGAAATGGAGGGCATAAAATAGTAATATATTCAATGGAACAACTACTAAGGTTTTCCAATACATTAACTATTGCTTTGATTTTTAAAAAAATATCCATATGAAAAAGAAATTTGCATTCTGGTTGAATGCTAGCTACAAGAAGTATTTTAAAGCATAATCATATGTAAGAAATTTCTGACATCACACACAATCAAGGCACAGCTCAAGAACTTTCATCTTTGTATTATTTGCAATGACTGTCATTAAAATAAGAGAGATCTTGCCTTTCATCTAAAAAGCTTTCTTTTTTAAGTTGTGCTATGGTAAGAAATTAAAGAAAAAATTATTAGGAAACCAATAACATAAGACGACAAAGTGCTCCCCCAGAAACCCTAAGAACAACCTAAGAGTGAAATGTTGAAAAATGTTAAGAATAAAACAAAAAGCTGAAAAAGAGTGCTATTAAAAAAACATATATACTCTCATATGTAATATTCAAATAAGACAGGTAAAAACTATCTTTAAGCTGTTCCAAAAGATTTAAAATTCTATATATATATATTTCAACAATAAAAAAACTATGTTTATTAAATAAAAAAATAACATTTCAAAGATACGACTACAACAGAAATTGAAAACAAAAGGGCAAAAATAAAACAATCTTATGAAACTTACTCCTTAAATTCAATTCAGTTTTATTGTTCTATTTTAGGAACAGACAAAAGAACTATGTGCAAAGAGGCCCTGACTCAAATTTCACTATTAGGAGAAAAGAGGAAAACAGCCACCAGACACATTACACCTTTGGAAAAACCACCTTATTAACAATTAGCAGAAGGGTGGTCACAGATGTCTATTTAAAAGACTATATAGGGAGTTCCCTGATGGTGTAGTGGCTTAGGGCTTCAGCGTTGGCACTGTCAGTGCTGCGGCCTGGGTTCGATTCCCAGTCAGGGAGATACATACATACATACATACATACATACATACATAAATAAATAAAAGACTATATAGTTGGGCCACAAGGAAGAATAAGGCTAAGCAAAGCAAAATCAATTACTGGACTAGCGATTACAGCCATAAAATAGTGTTTTATGAAAGTGTTTATCTTAAAAGGACCAGACAAGCTCTACCGCAGATGTAAGGCCTATTATCTAAAATTATAACTTCTAAATCTACATTCCAAATAACGTGCAAATCTATTCATTTCTCATTATCTCTATGCAAAATTATAATCCATACTACCATTAACTCTTCCCTGGCTAACTGCATGAGACTCCTAACTAAACGCCCTTCCAGAGCCTGCCAAGTAATTGTTTTAAAAGTCCTGCAACATCCCTGCAAAAACTTTTACTTTTCTGTATTTTCATTTTGGAATAACTTCCAAACTGAAATAACTTGGAATGAATGCCCATCTGTGTAATTCCCTAAATCCCATCCATGCTTTAGGGCAGTATCACACTCCAACTACCCTGTACCCCCAACACCAGCTAAAAGTAATCTCTTTCCTCTGAGGAACAATGAGAGTAATTGTCTAAATAATTTATTTACAAGTCTCTCATATAATAATTTTAAAACATTTTAATCTACTCTTTAACCTTTCATGTTTGTTTCTCATTTCTCTAACAAGATTATATGTTCCTACTAACTTTAACTCTCCCCTTGCTTTTTCCCTGGTTTTAGTCTCCCTCTTACATTCCCTAGATTGTAATACTAAACTTCAAATTTGTTGACAATTCTTTGGAAAATTTGCAGCTAAGAACCAGTTCCAAAAGCGGTGCCTGGTCACTCAACTTCTCAAGTAGAGACATCTAACTTCCAGGCTTAAAAACCTCGAAAGGAAATAAAATTTCATTTTAGCTTCATGCACAGGAAAATACAATATGAGAATACTTCAATTAGTGCAGTGAGAGCATAAGAAAAAAAATAAAGTATATGTTAACAGAATCTTGGCAAATTTTGCCAGTCCAATGAAATTTTTTATTGTGACTGAACACATAGAACTTGTACATTATTTTCTAATGCTAAATCTCCTACCTGGCTAGGTAACTACTCTAACAAATCAAATAAAACAAAAGAACTAAAATACTAAAGAGAAGAAAGGAGCCAAAATAGACTACTTATATGGTACAAGAAGATGAAGTGTCAGTCAATAGAAAAATATAGCTCTTAAAATTATCAAGCTTAATTATGGGAACTTCCAGAAAATATGGTAGATACCTACTTAACAGAGGTAAGTAAAAGACACACATGTTCTTAGTTTAAGTAGGTAATCACATTCATACCCTGAAACGATATTTTTTTAAATAAAACAGAGGTAATAATTTTTTCAAACCACACTTATTAATGCTCACTGATCAGCATCTGTTAGAGATATAATTTCATAGAAATTCCCATAATCTACAAAAGTTTTCTGATCTGTCTGATCAGAAATCAATATGTTAGAATAATAGTACATATAAATAAGGGAAAACTTAAAGCAGCACATAAATTAGAGATAAGTAAACCCTACTGGGTCTACAGACTATTGGCAGTAAATCATTACTCTGCTTTGTTTTATTTTTAAAATGCTCAACATGATAACATTCTTCGCACCTCAATATGAGAAATTTAGACTTGATATATCATCAATGTCAGATTTTTGTTTTAATTATATCCTAATTACCTGAAACCTCCTCCTTAATTATTCAACTCTTAAAAAGATTAAGTAGCAAACAAACATCTAGATACATTTAATTGTTAAAGCAATTAAGAAAGCCATTCCTGTCTCACATACCCTATTTTGTCATGTATAATATGCACTTTTTTGCCCAAATTTGTGAGTAAAAAGGACGTGCATTATACAAAGTAGTACTAATTCTATATCTATATAAATGTTTTTAATTTTTATTTATGCTTATGAGTTAAAAGTGTAACTCTAGAAATCAATAACAGTATCTGTATGCAAAATAATACCCTGGAATACAATAATTAAGGTGTTTTATATATTATATAAAAATTTTTATAAAATTTCTTGTATCTTGCATCTGTTCTTGTGTTTTATAATTATTTGTTACCTAAAATTCCTTGTGCCATAATATATTAAAAAATAAATGCTAAAATTCCTTTATAATACAAAAAACAAGTACCTATATATAAACAAATAAAAATTTGAATTAAAAATTAAAACGAAGAACTTTTTCCCTGAAAGTGTGGGCCAAAAACATGAGTGCACATCATACATAGGAGCATATTCATTATATATGGCAAAATATGGTATTTTCCTTCTTAGAGATTCACCTATGCAGCCCACAAATAATTGAGTATCAAATTACATATAAATTAATTAAGAAATGTATTTACTTAAGCAAATCTTTGGTATAGACACTTGTAATCTTTATATATTCACTATACCCAATTTAATAATAGAAAGAGACCTTTTAAAATCTGGGTCTTATACTTTGGTGTGCCATCAGAATCACCTTTGGGAGCATGTTAAAAATATAGCTGTCAGGGCCCCAATCTAAACCTACTCAATAGGAATCTACTGAGGTAGAACTGGGGCAAATGCTTTGCTAAGATGATTGTGATTCACACAAAATTTAATTCTATTCTTATTGTCATTATCATATTAATTTAAATTAATTAAGAATTCAAACCAGTAGAAAAACTATAATTAGAGAATATTTAAAGGAATATAGCCTTCTAAACATTGGGTACATAAATTCCCAATTATTTTCAAACAGAAGTTCTACTAGTTTGTTTTAATAATATAAGAGAATGACATTATATTAATGTTGAGCTACTTGATATTTCTCCTGAATTACTCCACTCTAATTCTAAATTCTAATTCTAATTCTAATTCTAAAGAATGGTTTAAAACACGTTTTTTGAAAATTGTGTGCGTATACTTTTAAAATTGTGTGCGTATACTGACTTACTTACAAAGGAAGTTAATTTCATGTATCAAAAAACAGTTGCAAACTCCTTTAAAAATAAATAACAGCATTTTAATTTATGTATCACCTTCTTATGAGTTGGCTGAGTGTGAATCAGTCCCTTATATCAACTCAGGATATATTAATAATATTTCTGAAATCTCAAACCTGAAAATTAAACTTTGGTCAATGATTGAAGGTAGCATCTTAATTGAGATGACTACTGTGAAAACAAAATGAGAAAATGTATGTAAAGAACTTGGTATAGGAAAAAGCATATATAACAAGAACTCAATAAATATTAACCATTATTTTTCTATAATTCAATGTGCCAAATTTAATTTATGGTTAATATCAACTGTTTCATCATTGGGTTTTTTGGTTTTTATTTTTTGTCCGGCCTGGTCTGGACCCAGATAGAGCTAATAATTATTTAATACAACTATGAACATTAGCATAGGCCTATAGGCTCTGGAACTGAAATATATAGTAATTCCCAACAAAAGAAGTCATTTATTAAAAATGAACAATAGCAACAAACTCTTCAGGGTATGTAGGGACTTATCAAATTATTTTTCTGTACTTCTATTAAAGAGATAAAGATGCAGGTTTATAAGGAAAGAATAAAACTGGAAATACATGAAAAAAAACGTTAGCACCCCCCCCCAAAAAAAAACACTAGCAAGGAAGCAATTTAATGCGATATTCTAATCATCAAATACTTACAATCTGCAGTTAATATTTGCTTGTAATATAAAGAAAAAGCAGCAATATTGTTTGGTTTCACAATGAAAGCAGTATAAGAGACTGATGTCCTTCATAAGATTCCCAATGGACTAACATTAAGATGAGTTTTATATGTGAAAGATGGTCCTTATGTAACCATGAAGGTGCTATTTAAAGCCATAGTTCCCAAGAGAAATGGCATAATATACTAGACTATCACAAATACCTTCCCTCTATACACCGGACCAAGGCAGCCAGCCATTCTCTCCACTTCAACCAGAGTCCATCTGCTGCTACACTCTGGCTATCTGGTATCTAGAAGATGTGTTTATTATACTACTATAGCTGGTAAAAGAAAAGCATATGAGCAGTACCAATTAGGTGGTGCTTATATTCTGGTCTTCAATCATTTAAAAAGGGCAAAAGAAGAACAGAACATTTCAACAGACTACTTCAACAAACACACCTCAGGAATAAAAGTAGAAATAGTGATGCTTTCGTTTGATATAAGACAAAATGATAATTATACAAATATTTATTCCTATCGCAAACCAAATTATGAACAGTCTAGAAGATACCAGTCCACTGATCACCCAAAGAAACTGCACAGAGGAAAAAGTATATCAGAGCGATCACAGACACACAATTTGGAAGTCAGACCTTGAGTACCAACCTCTTAATAACCCTGCCACTTTGGGCAAAATTATTTAACCTCCACAAACCTCAGTTTCATTATATATACAATAGGAGTACTACTTTATTTCCCAGATCCTCAGATGTCCTTGGAAAAATATATGTAAACATTTCTAAAATGATTATGAATCTGACAACTAATATTAAAGGAGAGGCAAGAGGCAGAGAAATAATTTGCCTGAGCATATAAAAATTGAGCTGTGAAAAGATTTTTTTAAATTTGATTACACACCTCAGCTGTGTTGTTTACACTGGTGGCAATGTACTCACCTGAACTTTTAACTCAACTCACGCTCTTAAAATACCTTCAAAAAGATTCTACTCTTTAGCATTAAAAGGAAAAACTATTGTGCTCATAGAACACTGTAAGTTACATGCAATAAAAGTCTACTGAAAATACTAATTTAGTCAGACTAGATTACACATAACATTTTCAAAAGTAGAAGTTTGAGAAGTTGGTATAACTAATTAGATATTATGGTACTTCCAAGAAAAGTTACTTAATTTTCAGATATGTACTTTAAATAAAGATAAAAAATTCACAAGTTTAACCAAATAAAAACCACCAATAAAGTCAATCTCCTTTGATATGCATATGCAATTACAAAGGCAATAAAGAGCCGTAGGCATAGGTTATGAAAGCAGCATGTCGATATGATGATGCACATAATTGCTAATGGCCAAATGTGATTCAGAAAAACCTAGACTCTCAAATATAAAGGCTTAGATTCAAACATTTATTATGATGCTAAAGAAGTTGGAGAATGGATAAAAGTTTAGTATCACTAGTTAAGTAGAGAAAAAAAGAGTGAGAGAAAGACAGAGAAAAAAGACAGATAAATAGGTTCCCTCACCCCCCTGAAAAAGATACATCTTTCAATCCCTAGCAAGCACCTTTAAGCGCGAAATCCAGTAATATCTTCCTTCAAACTTTTTGAAGAGTACTAAACATGACACGTAAAAAATTTATCACACTGCATAGCACACATAGTAAGCATTCAATGATCTGTTGTCGTTGTTAATGATTGCACCTTTAAAAAACACTAATTTAAACAATGACAACAAATTATTCTTTAATTTTATAAGCTTAAACTACAGTAAGAATAATTTCATGGAGTTTTTAAAATTCCCTAATTAAAAAAATATTTTACTTACAATATTTACAGTGAGAACTATTTTGGTTAATTATACACTTTATCTAAACCAGTTATTAATACTATTTGTCATCCCTTAATGGCGGTGGATGTTGGTAGGCTAGTTCCTAGTTCTGTCAGTCCTTAAAGTTTTATGTTATTCTACTAGAACTGACAAAAATAAAAAGTTACAAAAAAGACGGCAAATTCATATATATTTATCCGCATACTTTATTTATACAAAAAGTCACAGACTAGTAAAATAAAAGCCATGTTTTTATTTTACTAAAATAAACATGTTTACTAAAATAAACATGTCAAACATGTTTTCTGTGACCCACACAAGTTTATTTTTAATTTAAATTAAGTTTTAATTAGTTGCCAAGATTTAATATTCCTTTGAAGTTCAGATTTTCAGCTTCCCACGAAAAAACAGAATCTGACAACACTGAGCATATGCAGCTAGAGTTAAATAGCAGATGCCCTCGTGCCCTGCTCCAGCTCTTTTCAGATGGCCATAATCTCAACCCTGCACACTTTAGCCCTTTATATTACCTTTCTAGTTTTTGTAAGTATTTGAACCTCCAACCCTTAATGTACACATTTACTTGGTTTTCTAACCTGGAGTTTCTGAAGAATTGGACAAGGGAGCAGATGCTTCAGCTAAGGCAGCTAATGTAGCTAATACTGATGTAGAAGAGTTTCCAAACTGAACAGCGGATACGCCCGTTTCATCTATAAGAAAGAGAAAATAGATTTAATTTTTAAGGAGTTTAATTTAATGCATTCTTCTGATACGCTGTTTTATTTTATTCCATTCTTAAATGAAGCCTGGATAATATTAGTTTTGTGAAAAATAAGTGTGGATAGCATTACTTTTTGAGAGATAATATTGCAGTATGGTTTGCAATATCATCTTTCTTTAGATTGTTCTGTCTCAAAAAATGTGTCTGCTTGCCAAGTATACCAAAGAAAACCAAGGTGGCTGAAATATTCTTACCCTTATTCTCCAAGGATCCTTTCTTAAAAGGATGAATACCTACTAACGCATAAAATCCCAATAGCTAACCTATATGCATCTCAATACCTGTTGCCTTGGATGAATTTTCTGAAGATACCAGACCTGTTAGGTTCACCACCCCTCCAGGTCCAATGATAAACTGTGGTGTTGCAGCATGTATCGTCACAGTGTCCGGACTCTCTGGGTTTGTGTTGATTTGGTTCTGCATAGCAATCTGGGGGACAAATCACCACCATATTTTCAGAATTATAATCAGAACATATTGCACAGGCCCTCAATGTAGTACAAACACAAATATAATGGAACATTCTGTAATTTAAGAAAAATCATATAATACAAAGGGAAATCTTTGTTTATGGTCTACCGAGAGTATAGTGATAAATCACAGGAATTAATTTATATCCTAAGTTCCCCTGGTAGGTAAAGTAGCAAAATCCCATGATAGGAGGAAGGGGTATCTGAAATACTTTTGTAGAACACAGTTGAAAGATATTTTACTGCTCTGTGACTACAGAAATTAAATTATTTAAATCAAATTATTTCCTCTCATATATTCAGCAATATATAACATTATATTTATAAAGCATGTCCTTCCCAAATAATGTTTCTCCATCTTCAACCTTAACCCCCAAACTGCACTCCTAGAACCAAAAGAATTGGAAGAGGTCTGGCAAAATTCATTTTTCACATATAACATGTTTTAAGTAACTAGCTTAAGTTCAATAGAGTCAGATGGTCTTAGAGAACAGTTCTACTAGAAAGGATAACAAGATAGGCAAGAAGAGGCAGTTAAGTAAAGAAGGTAATTTACATCAATGTTGTCTAGCTGAAGAAAAGTGAAGTGATGGTCATTAAAAAAACTTGTCAAAAAGCCATAAATAACCATGCTCACAGATCTTTTTGAGGATGGTGAAAAATAAATCAATCAGAATGATAAAGACTGTATTAGTCACTCAGGGGACATTATGGTTGCTAAAAAAAAATTTTTTTTTAATGAAACTAGACTTTCAAAAACCATATGGTATGCAAAAGAATAATTAATAGAATAAAATGTCTAGAAGGAGAATTCAAGAACTTAAAAACACAGAAAGTAATCACCTTATCTAATCTTGTCATGTTTCATGCAACGACTATGGCCTTACAATCAGGAACATGAACAAAAATGAACAAAGAGGAAGTGAAAGAGGAAAAGGCCTGTCCAAAATAACCAAGTCCAGAATGAAAAGCTATTATACAAACTAAATAGTTCAAATCATCACAAGACAGAGATCCTTCTGTTTGTTTTCTTAAATTAAAAACCAAAATTTACCTGCAATATCTCCGCTAAATCTTCATTCCCATTGTCTATTGAAATATCAAATGCAGTTTTACAAAATTTACTTTGCGTGTGTACATCAGCACCATATTTGATTAAAAGTTCCACCACTTCCTGATGATTGTGTTCTGTAGCCCAATGTAGAGCTGTCATCTTTAACATGTCCTTTGCATTGACATCAGCACCATGCTACAAAAATTTCAAAGTAAGACATTTCTAACACATCAAATAGTTAAAATTCCTGACATTAAAATACTAGATAGTACACTTTAAAGAATGTTACATGATCAACTATTTTTTTGTGTTGAAAAACTGTATGTTCCAAGAATCACCACATATCTGTCAATTAATCTGTTTTCATTCATGCTGATTTTCCTAATTGCTTTCCTTCTAATTTCTTAGGAGTGCAGCAGTTATTTTTTCAGTCACCCAGCTATGACAATGAAGGGCATCAGAGGTGAATGAAAACTATGAGCATTCCTCCCAAACCCTCTTTAATTCTAATTCCTTATTTATATAAAAAATATCATTTGCTTTCAAAACTAGTACAATATAAAGCATTAAAGGGGAGCTATCTACCATACTATGCAATATGGTAGCCACTAGACACATGTGGCTATTAAGCACTTGAAATACAGCTAATCCAAAGAGAGATGTGCTATTGTGTCTAAATTCTTACTGGAATTTAAAAACTTAAGAAAGGGGAGGCAGTGGGAGAGGAGGGAGGGGAAGCTAAATATAAGGTGATGGAAAGAGAACTCACACTGGGTAGTGAACTTACTATACAATAAGTTGACAATGCACTATAGAATTGTATGCCTGAGACCTATGTAATCCTTGCTAACAGATGTCACCCCAATAAGTCTAACAAAAATGAATTTTTAAAAAAACAAAAAAAACAAAAAAAGAATATAAAATATCTCATTAATAATTTTTATATTGATTTCATGTTGAAATAACATTTTGTACATATTGGGTTAAATAAAATATAACATTGAAGTGAGTTTTTACTTTTTTCATGATAGCTAACAGAAAATCTGGAATTACATGTGATTTACACTTGTAGCTTACACTATATTTGTTTTGGACAGATTTATCTGGAAGGTCAGAATAAAAAGGATTAAGAATATCTAAATCTATCATTCTCTGTTTCAGAATTTAAATAATTAAAGAAAAATCCCCATTTGTATTATCTGCGTCTTAATCATCCAAGCCTAATCTGCCCTTCCATGAGCATATTAACTGTGTTGAGACAAAAGTATAGTCCCTTACCAAGGCAGAGACCAACAGCTAAGAGATCAATTGTCTGACTTAACTAAGAACATACCTACAGGAAGTGCTTTTTTCCCCCGCAAAGGAAAACTTTAAGATAATTTTCATTTCATATGCTTACACATAAAATATGTGATAACATGGGGAGGGGGGAGTAGGCATTCAATAAAACTAGTCCCCTTCTCCCGCTTATAAAAACATAAAGCCTTTGGGGGCTTACTATCAAAAGCAAAGTGCAAAAAAGAGAGAACACATACCTTAAGTAAAACCTCTACTATGCTGGCATGGCCCTCAGAAGCTGCCATGTGTAATGGCGTTCGGTCCACTTTGGTTCTGGCATCCCTACTCACACCAGCTCGGAGTAGGACTTCTGTGGTGGAATAATGCCCATACTGTGCTGCCAGATGAAGTGGAGAAGTTCCCAGCTACACCGCAAGAAAAAAATCCACACTGACAGTCATTTTTAATACACTTCTACTACTATCTTCTATTTTATATTTTGTTTATGTAGTAACTCAAAATGTCAAAAGAGATAATTTATGCTTATTACATTCTCTTCATAGAGGCCTTTAAGAATTCCCATACATTTCTCAGTAAAGAAGAAAAGTCAATTGTTTTGTTTAATTCAAATTTGCTTTCTTCCTTATTTATCATATAGTCTAATCAAAACTGACTGTATCAGGAATTAGAGATAATTAGGGTTTGAGAAATATTTCTGAGTATTGGACTCTTCATACCAATCGCACAAATCTTTTCATCTACAACATTCATATCAATGTAAAAGTATAGATTTTTAGATTGAACTGTTTTGTAGAACTTAAAACTAAATTGAGCATCTCAGTGATATTGTTAAAGGAGCTTGCATAGTCATCTTTTGAGGAAAAAATCTGATCCGAGGTGCACTTGCCAAAGGTCAGTCAGGACAGAACCAAAACAGAGCCCACTTCTCCTAAAATTGGTTCCATATGGTCTAGCCACTACATTGGCACTACGTTCACAACATACAGGGGAAGTAAGTGAAAAGCCTTATCAGAGGCCAAACTTTTAATGGGTGAAAATTAGAATTAAGCTGTATCATATGCATTTAGAGGCACTGAATGTCCCTAACTAGAACTCTCTAATTACCAAGGCACTGATTTTCCAAAGAACCAAGACATTTTCCTACAGACTTTTATTTAAGCATTTCCATGGCAAGCCCAATTCTAAGACCTTTACACACATTATTATTTAATCTCCTCATAAGTATTATTACTACACTCCTCTGCAATAAGAACCTAAGATACAAAGAGGTTATTAATTTGGCTGAAGTCACAAAAGCTAAGAGTTATAATACAAGCTAAGCACATATGGTCTCAATACACAGTAAAAACAGAAATCACTGATCCTGGGAATAATTATTTTATTACTTTTTTTTTTTGGTAGTTCCCTGGCTGGGAATCGAACCTAGACCACGACATTGAGCGCGTGGAAGCCTAGCCACTACACCATCAGGGAACTATTAAAAGCCTTATATTTTTAAGCGAAAGTCTTTCTAACAGATCAAAGAGGATTTTTGAACAGTTCTTTCTGTCTCCATGCTTTATATTTTTTACAACTGGCCCTTACTATACCCATAAATTCTGATATTTAATGAAGTATCTCAATGCCTTAGTTAGCAACCATGATTTCTTCTTCTCAGTGTAGTAAGAGGGTTTACTTTGCATTTTCTTCTTCTTGAGACCTTACCTTTTGGTTGACGATACACACACACACACACACACACACACACGTAAAGAAAAAAAGGTAAACACTTGTGAAACCACCATCACAGTCCAGAAATAAAACACTGGTAGCAATTTAAAATCTTCCCATGTGCTCCTTACCTCCTTCAGCCCCAGAGATAATTACTACTATGAATTTTATAATAAACATTGCTTAACTTTGTTTTTTATAATCATTTATATCCCTGAATAATATAATTTGATTTTGCTTATTTTGAACTTTACTTAAACAGAATCATACTGCACGTATTTCTCTGAAACTTACCTTTCTTTAGTTAACATTGTGTTCTATAATATTCTACTGAATGAATAAGTCACAATTTAACCAATCTATGGATGAACATTTAGGTTGTTTCCAGTTTTTTATTATAATGACTAATGCTACTGTTAAAAAGTCTTATACAAGTTTCGAGTACAAGTTTCTCAGGAATATTTTTAGCAGTTCAGTGGCTACATCATAAGGTATGCACATACTCTAATTTACTAGGTACTGCCAAATTGTCTACCAAAATGTTTAAACCAATCTATACAACTTCTCACCAATACTTGGTACTGCCAGACTTTTTATGGTTAATCTGGTAGATATACAATGGTATTTCATGACTTGACTTTACATCTGTCCAATTATTAATGAAGTCGAGCATTTCTTAATGTTTATTGGTCATTTAAACTTTCCCTTTGGTAAAGTACCATATCAAATCATTTGCCCAGTCTTCAGTGAGGAAATTCCTTACTTATTATAAATATTAATCCTTCTTAAGATCCTTTTGTCTTGATGTACTACTATATCGCTATGATGTATCTAGATATGGATTTTTTAATTGATCCTGCTGGAGATTTGATGGGTGGAATCTGTGAGCTACTATCAGTCCTGGAAAAATCTATCAATGTATCTGAAAATTATTTCATCTCCATTCTCACTCTCTTGTGGATTTGTGATTAAATATACATTACACATTCTCACACTATCATTCATGACTCCTATATCTTTTATATTTTGTATCTATTTTTGTCTGTTTTGTATTCTGGCACACACACACATACATACACACACACACGTCTTTCAGTTTACTAATTTTCTCTTCAGCTGTTCCCAATCTGCCACTAATATCTTATCTAAAGTCTCTGTTAGTCTTCTTTGGGTATCAGTTGTTTCAATTGGTTATTGTCCAAGCTGCCTGTTTCCTTGTGTGCTCAGTTGTTTTTGAGTGTTCATTTTCACTGGAATTTCATTTATGGATATAAAGCCTACAATGAAGGGATATTCATTTGCTTCTGCCAAGAACCTGAGGTAATCTCTAGTCCAAAGATCACTTTTAAATTCATTTTTCAGTATATGGTTATAAAGAATGCACAAAAATTTATGTGTTCAGGACATAAACGTGTGTGAGGAATGGCTTGTGACTCCAAATTCTCACCAACAATTTTTTCCTTTCTCCATTTGGTGCCTTGGTTCTAGTCAGGTCCTTTTCTTTGCAGTACCCTAAGAACAAGGGCAGGGGTAGAAGCAAGTAGGAGGAAGGCAGGGGTACTCCTGGTTTATTCTTGTGCTAAAAGTGCATGTCTTTGGGATTCCAGTATTGTGGAGTGAGGATCTCCTGGGAGACCTCTTTATGAGCAGTCTCAGGTCTTTGTGTTCAGTAATTCACACCAGGGAAACCAACAGACAAATTTACTGAGTTTAGCAAATGTTCTTAGGATAAAATTTCTCTGGGTTCTGGCCTTCAGTTACTTTTGCAGGTTGATAATCTCTTATTTTCTTTCTAACTCATGCGTGGACATTAAGAATGTACTTTAAAAAATATTTAATCAAAAAATCTTTATCTTTTAAAGGCAGATGCTAAAATATTTGTGGATGAGATAAAATGGTTCCCGGAATTTCTTTTAAAATAATACAGAACAGGATGGAGTTAGAGAGGAAACAAAATTCATCATGATTTGAAAATTTTTAAAGCTGGATGATGGGAATGCAGGAGTTGATATATGTTTGAATTTTTCATAATAAAAATTTTTGTTTTATTTTTAATGAAAAATACAAAAGAACATAGGACAAGTAAGCCAAAATCAATGAAATAAAAACTTTGGTATTTTCAATGGTTACGAGTGGAAGGATAATCTAGATTTCTAACCCTCCATACTCCCAAAACTATCACTTTAGATTTACCCCCAGAACTGAGTTATGGTTTTTGTCTTCCTCACAACTGCTTTCTGTAGTTACTAAGAACTCCTCATTTCTTTCTTAATTTATGGTTATGCTTGCAATGGTTTTATAATTATCAATTTAAATGCAAACATTTTTTCTTTTTAGAAGCAATTATAACATTAACACCAATCTTTACCTGTTATTTTCTGAATTATAAATTCTACCTGTACTATTTAAAAGACCTTTAAATTAAATCCCAAGCTGCTACATTTCATATTCATCCTACCTTACTGAACTCTATAATTGAAAAGAAAAACACTTTTCTGGGCAGAATATTTGGATAAAGTTGTAAAATAGAAAAAAAAAGAGAGAAAGAAAAAAGAAAGAATGAAAAAGAAATTATACAAACCATTCCCTTTAAAAGAACATTATTAATTCTAAAATTGCAAACAAGTCTGCAAAATTATCACCACTAATAAACACAATACTCACTAAATTTTTTTCTAGAAAAAATAAAAAATGAGAAGAAAAGAAACACCACAACATTAAAATCATTCTTTACCCAGTCTGTAGTAAAAGGAGCTCCATTTGCCATCAAAATACGAACTTCATCATCTTGACCTGCTCGTGCGGCTTCTAAAAGCTTCTTTCCCAAATCTACCAGGGACATCTAAACAAAACATAGATGAATTTAACATCTCCAAAGCTACCAAAAGGTCCCAGCTTAGTAAGCCAACAAATGGTCCCATTCCTGAGAACTATCTTGAAGTAGTTATTAATGTATCCCAACTTTTCCACATATTATAAAATCTATTTGTTTTGTTCAGAACTTTATTAAGAGTTGCTTGCCATTTTGGAAAATCACATCACCAATGTCAATCACCTATATAACACTGTATCAGTAACACTTTCACAGCGATCACATTCACAATGATTCTTGCATAGGTGCAAGCATTTGACTACCTCTTGTGCCATCTAGTGTAGTCTGGCTCGAGTATTTACATACTGAAATACACATTTTATTATAAATTGCTTTCCTTGTATTTCTCCTATATATTATAATTAGGGTATTATAATGATATTTTTAAATTATGCAGATAAATAATATTAACTAATTTTCACTTCAAGTCAGCAAAAGGGGCAATATAAAATATTTATTATAAAAAGGTAGCAATGTATCTAATAAGATTGACAATCAATGGCAAAAAATTACATGTGACATCAAATAAGACCAAAATCAAAGGTATCTTAATTTTCTTGTCAAGATAATTAGTAAAATGAAAATACCAAAATGTAGCAATTTCACATATAATTCTCACTGAGGAGAACCACACACATCGTAGTAGAATAATCCTGACCCTTACAGGAACTCAAGTGCATTAAGACAACAAAATTGACCAAGGGAACATAGCTCCAAATCCAGCCCTCAATTTACTTAGTAATCGTTATCTACCAGGGTGCCAAAAAAAGTGTATACATTTTAAAAGGTGTTATCTATGTATTATTTTTTTTTGAAGTAAAATTGAATTACGGTAGCAATATGTAGTATGACGTTCGCTCAAAAGATGGCCTTAAATGAACAGGCAGGACAGACAAAGAAAATGAGAGCAGCACAGTTGTCCTTTGAGGAGCCCAAGACCACTTTGAAGTGGTATTTGAAATTCAAGAATGTTGTTTGAGGTCCCCCCCCCCCCCCCCCGCTCTCCTGACTTAACACCCCTTGACTTCTAACTATGGGGGACCTTAAAGGATGTGGTGTATCACAGAAAACCAGCTACACTGGGAGAAATTCGGGAAGAAACTGAAACAGCATGTGCAGCAATGCAAGTGGACACTTTAGTCAACGTTACTCAAGCCGTAATTCGCCGTAATCAGAACTGTCTGGATGCTGTTCGTAACCACTTTGAGCACCTCTCATAATTGGAGACGTCAAATGTGACTTGTATTCATCTCTTGTTAATGGTATATTGAGTATTATAATTTTAATAGTTTTTTCTTTTCTTAAAATGTATATAATTTTTTTGGCATCCTCTGTATTTAGTAAATTCTCAGAGATTCAGTAGTAGTATAATAGATTTAAATGAAACCACTTAAAGGCTTAGGGATAAATGTTGTTTTGGTATACAAAATAACAAATAAGGAACCATAATTCAATTCAGTGAATATTAACGAATATTAAAATTCCTACTGCAAACATACTATGTATATGGTACTGACTGACATCTAGTTTAACACTCCTTTTGTCTTGAGAAGAAAAGCAACCCCAAAATAATCCACTATAATAAATTCAATTTTTAATTTCTTTAATATTCCTAAGGTAGCTTACCACAGTCTGACACAAATCATTATTTTTTAACACCAATTAAAATGAATTTTAATAAGATCTGTTGGGGAACTTCAAAATGTCTACAAATATAGCTCCTTGTGCTCAAAATTACATGCTGAGAGGGCCATCTAGTGGTAACAGGAATTACCACCAATAATTAAATTTTTAAAGTTTAAAGTCTATTGTGCTTTGAATTTCTATAATTATACTTCATAGAGCTGTTCTGAAGTTATAGCATCTCCTAGACCTGAAAACTCTCCATAAAATTGTAAAGTATTAGTTCCATGTGAATTGTTACTAGCATTTTTTAAAAACACATAGAAATTGTAATCCTATTAAAATATACTTACTAATAAACTTTGAATGTCTCATTAAAAGTTTTAGTATTAACTTGCAACATCACTTCTAGAATACAATTAGCAATTCAGTAAAATTCTTCTGAAGTTCATCAAGCAATTTAGCAGTATGTATGCATTAAAAGACTTCAAAATGTTCACATTCTTTGGCCTAGCAATTCCACTCATAAATCTACCATAAGGAAACTCTCTGAAAATAAATATTACAGCAGTAAAGTTACAAAATAGTGAAAAATTGAAATTCCCTAATATAGACAATAGTTAAAGAAATTCAAGTAGATCATAATGGAATATTGCAGTCATTTATTTATTTTTACTTTCTTCCTTTTTATTATGGAAAATTTTGAACTATACAAGAATAAACACAACAGTATAATGAACTCCCACACAGCCACCACCTAGCTTCAATATTATTAATTTATGACCAACCCATTTCCCATGCACACATATTCTTTTGAAGCAAATATCAGACATATCACTTTATCTGTTAAAATATTTCAGCATATATCTCTACAAGATAGATTTCAAACATAATAATATAGTAATTTAAAACTATTACTTACAAATAATATGAAATAATACAAGAATCAGAATTCTAAAATGAATACTCAAGTATGTAGCACTTTTTCTAGGATGAGTTCGAGAATTAATTGTTCGACTTCATACAACGTGGGTTAGCGAAGAATAGTAAATTAAGTCCAGAGTCCTAATGACCACTGAATACTAATGTAAAGCAAAATGTGCAGTGTAATTTACTGACAACATGAAGGGCGAGGAAAAAATTGTGCATGTGGGTGGTTTGGTTTAAGAAGTAAAA
Organism: Lyroderma lyra; assembly: GCA_004026885.1. Classification (NCBI taxonomy): domain Eukaryota; kingdom Metazoa; phylum Chordata; class Mammalia; order Chiroptera; family Megadermatidae; genus Lyroderma; species Lyroderma lyra. The sequence continues at coordinate 37,434 of PVJL010003350.1, forward strand.
GCTTCATCTTCATAAGTAGGAAGTCAAAGATATCTAAAATAGAAAAATCAAGAAGCAGCATAAGCTTGTTATTTAGAAATGTGGAAGGAAGCACTAAGGAAAAAACAGTGAAAAGACATAAATGGATGCCTTTGGGAAAGAGGGTTCTGGAGTTGGAAAGGATTGTGGGTTTGTTTGGTTTTTTTTTTTTTTACCAAAAATCTTGTTTTTGTTTTATTTTTCAACTTTCCTAAAAATAAAATTATAAGTAAACAAATACATACTGCACATAAGGAAAATATAGTTCAAATTCAAAGTCATCTCCACACCTCCCTGTGGTCTTATTCCCCAAAAGTAAACATTATTTAAAATTTTAGTGTACATCCTTCCAGATCTTTTCTATGCATGTAGAAACACAGATATGCACAATGTTTAAACACATAAACAACAACACAAAAAGGGATCAATATTATATTGTTGTGCAACTTGTTTTTTTTCACTTACCAGGGATCTCTTCAGTGACTTCTTTCCATGTAAATACACACAGACCCTAAGCCTTCTTTTTACAGGCCACCCAGCGTGGTAGACTGAGTAATGGCCCCCTAAAGATGTCTTGATCTTAATTCTCAGAAAGTGTGATTAAATTAAGGGTTCTGAACTAAGCAGATTATCCAGGTGGGCCTAAAGTAATCACAATGGGCCTTACAAGGGGAGGCAGGATGGGCAGCAACAGAGAGAAAGAAGCCAAGATGAAACAGAGAACACAACCCTGCTAAAATCTTAACTTTAGGTCTTCTGACCTCCAGAACAGTAAAATAAACTTGTGTTGTTTTAAGGCACTAAATTTGTGGTAATTTGTTATATAGCAAATAGGAAATTATTACACTATAGAAATAGGACACAGAGAATACTGAGTACATTAATTATTCAATCCTGTTTGCAGTTTTCGTTTTTACAAATAGTGCTACAACACACACATACACTGGGTTAGCACTTTCATCCCAAGGCACTTCAAAATTCAAATTATCCAAGTACTGGCTTGCTCCCTAGGTCAGAAACTTTGGGGTCATCCTTGACTCCTTCTCTTCCCCCATCTCCCTTCATTTCAGTCATCAAGACCTGTCACCTTTACCTTCTAAATATCTACCTCTTTCCATTGATACAGAGTAGGCCTTCAATAAGTATCTGTTGACTAGCTTTTCTCCTCTGCCCATGCCTCCATCTTTTCCCTCTCTTAGAGCAGCTTCGAACTCGTGTCTATGCCTCAGTCTTTTTAATTTATTCTCCACTCTGCTACCAAACTTCTTAATTATTCTTAAACAGAAATCATGTCTCTCCTCAATTAATTCAGATACAGTCAAACTCTTTGCCATGAAGTTCAAGACTTTTTACATTTGGCATCTATTGCCATCACACCTCCACATATACTGCTCAGCACTTCCCACTCTGAACTGTATACTCCAAACAGTATGCTGTACTAGGATCTTTTTCTCACCTTTGAGCATCCATCTACACAAAGCAGTCCCTCTGCCAAGAACAAATGCTCTTCTCTCCATGTCCACTTTTGTCTATTTATTCCTACTTGTCTTTCAAAAGTTCAGTTTATCAGAGAAGCCTTTCTTGATCGCCCCTGAATTAACTCACGTGTCCTTCCTGTGTGTCCTTCTAGCATCCTGAGTTTGTCTGTGATGGCATTTATCAAACCACACTAAAAGTACCTGTTCACGTGGCTACAAGTTGTCACTGTGCCTGGTAAATGCTCAATATTCATTCATTGAATAAAAATGTTTGAAACACAGTAGAAAGTCCAGAAATACTTCAGACAACCAATGAAGTCCGAACACTTTACTTTTTAAATGTAAGTTGGGCTGACAGCTTCACAACTTCTATGAAATACTATAATCAATAGAATGCTCGCTGAATTCCTCCTGTCAACCTTGTTGTAACTAAATTCCCTAACAATGGAAAGAGGTTGGAACTCACCTGAATATTTCTTTTTATTGGCAGCAACTCAAATTAACAGATTTGATCCAAAAAAAATTGGAGATCAATTCTATGTTTTCTGAGTCAAAAGGGAAAAGTGTGAACTAATCAATAAATCTAAACAATGGCTTTTTCTGGGACCCTCAAAACCACTCTTGAACCTGCCAAGTTAATACATACAGAAAAATTTGGACAGAGAGCCAGAACTCATCTAATAATAAGCAACAGGACTGTGAAGCAACATCAGCTCAAGGCCGCCTTCAATGACAGTGGGTCAAATCAGTACCAAACTTAAGTTCAAAAGTTTCAAATTAGTATATTTTAGAACTGAGCTGTCCAATACAATAGCCACTCAACACTAAACTGTAGCTAGTCAAAATGAGGTAAGGTGTGGATAAGTATAATGTACCAGATTTTGACGATTTAGTACCAAAAAGAAGGTAAAATATCTCATTGTAGCTTTTATATCAATCACAGGTTGAGATGGTAATATTTTGGCTACATGGGGTTAAATAAAATACAGGGTCCAGTAGAAGTACCCCCTTTTTATAAGTGGACCTGTTGTCTTAGTAACTTTTGTGTTCCAGGTTCCCTAAGGTAAAATGGCCCATGACTGACAAAGGAATAGTGAGTGAGAGCAGGGAAGCTGTATTATCAAAACAAGTGCAATGGAGCAGCAACCGCTCGTTTGTTGCATGAATATAACAAATGAGGGTTACTTCTGCCAGATTCTGTATATTACAAATAGTAATTTCACCTGTTCGTTTTTTTTTCATGTGGATACTAAAATTTTTTAAATCTATGGCTTACATTATATTTCTATAGATCGGAGCTGTCCTAGAAACTTTTTGAAGGCATCAACTTTAGAATTTGCAAAAAGTTGCTGCAACATTTAAAAATTTTCCTCATCTTTGCAACCCACTATCCCTTTACCCCACTCTACTACTAGACTCTTTTAATCTTTTTGGTGCGGCTGTCAACCAAAGTTGACTGTAAGGGCTGGGTGCAGTACACAGCTAAAGTCGATCTCTAGAGGTCTAGTCCCATAGCCATGCTTACAGGTAGACAGAAATTGACAATACTAATTACTTCAATTGTATTGGCTTAGGGCAGCATGTAGCATTACTTTATAGAGTGATTAGGAAGAAACTTCCTAAATCCATACTTTGGCCCAAATTTTGCACAAAATATTTGATACTGTGAGGAGAGGAAATTTTCTTCAGCACCGAAAGGGTTAAATCACATGTATTTATCCCAAGAGAATGAGACTTGAAAAGAGTTACAAGCAGAGGGTGAAAATAAGGCTAGAACTCTATTGAAACCAGCCAGCTAGTAGATGGTTTCAAACTAATCAGAAAAGCATAACTTACTTAATTACCATAAAGTAAAGCCATGTAACTGCTAGATGTTAGAAGTCACAACAGCAAACCATCAATACTCTCCCCAACAGTAAGAATGCAGACATTTTGATCCCTTCCTCTCCAAGATTTTTCTTACCTTCATCCCTTCCTTTACACTGCCTCTAGTCTCACACACTCATTGCCTCATACCTTAAACATCACAATAGCCTGTGAGCTGACCTAACTCTATTTTAGGGGGATTTCCTGGCAACAGGATGGCTGCCAGGAAATCCCCCTAAAATAAAATTTTATTCAATTCAAACACTTCTATTAGTGAGTCTCTACATAGTACCTACCCCTCAAAGAATTCACCATGTAGTAGAGAAGGCACACATCTCATGATTCCTTTCTCTAAAGTTCTCATAGGACAACCATTTTGAAGAACAATTTATTAATGTCAAGTAGAGTTGAAGATGCACTTAACCTTTGTGCCAGGCACTCCACTGCTGGGAAGCTAACCTATTTCCTTGTGTACCCTGAAACATGTACACAAGGAGAGGAAACCTACATAAGAATGTTTGCAGAAACATTATTTGTAACAGAAAAAAAGAAACTACAAACACCCTAAGTGTCCATCAACAAAAATATGTTTAAGCTTTTACTATAAAACTTTTCTAATATAGAAAAGTATATTATATGCATATGTGTATATGTAGAGAAACACACTCCCAATGACCATCACCCACATTCTAAATTAAAAGTTGGCCATCTTGCTTCATCCTATTCCTTTAAAAAAATGTACTTTATAGTTGACATATGCCATTTGATTGTTATATCTCCAAATCATTTTTTATTCTAGGACAATTTCCCTTTCCCTTATGTACTCCAATGCTGTTTTTCTCTCTCATGATATTAAATGATCAGTTCATTGGTATCTCATATTCTGGATTTTCCTGAATGCTATGCTATGGCCACAACCTCATAGAGACTTTTGTTTTCTTTTTCTTCTTTCTCCTTCTCTGCTCCCTGCCAAGACAACTTGCCCTGGGGCAGTGGTTAGTTCTTTAACCACTCAGGTGCAAACATATGAAGTCTAAGCCTAGCAGGAAAGGATCTCTTATAAGACTTTATATATCCATATGTTGGGTAGGCTCTGAGTCTTGATTTCTGTCCCTTAATCCAAAAGGTTGATAATCAGAAACCTAAATTTCTTGATATCAGCAAACATACTGAGGGCAATAGTGGCTTCTGTTCTCCAGGTATTCTGCTAACCTCTCTTGGTTTAGGCTTTCTTCTAGAACATGATTTGCCAAATCCTCTTTATCTTCCCAGTTCTTCAAAGTTCTTAAGGTAGTATTTTACATATCTTATCCAGCATTTTCTGTTGTTTTCAAAGAGGGGACTGGACTAAATAACCTAACCCACCATTACTCAGATGCATGATATATTATGAAGTAGGGATAATAGGACTTCCTGATGTAGTACATGTCAATGCACATGAAAAAGAGGAGTCAACAATGACATCTAGGTTTTTGGCCTGAACAACTTGGTGAAAAGTGGAATTACTTATTGAAATAAAGATGGCAAAGTGGGATAGGGCGGGTCAGATGTTAAGAATGTGGCCTCAGACTGCAAAGCTAGAGATGCTTAGCTAGGTTATAAATTTCTTCCAGGTAGAGACAAGACTTTCTTTTAGTATCATCTGAACTCTTAAGTACTTTAGAACAGTGCTATACACATAGTTCGCATTCAAGTAACCAAAGGTTTCTCTACCTCAGCACTACTGACACTGTGAGCCTGACAGTTCCTTGTTGTGGGAGACAATGCCATGCAGGTAAGATAAGGAGCAGCATCCCTTCTCTCTATCCATTAGATGCCAGTAGCACCCACCTCTCCAACACTTTTTGACATCAAAAACAACGTCTCAAGAGACTGCTGAATGTCCCCTGGGGGCAAAACCATCCCTCCCTCATTAACTAAAAGCTACTTAAAGTTAATTTCTATACACTATGCCCTGCCCAGCATTTCTCAACTTGTGTTCTCAAAGCTCCAAGGGACAAAAGCACTGAGAAAGGTAGTGGATAAAGAGGTAAGCACAGGTTGGAGGCTCACATAGCAGTTCCACCCTGACTTAAACGAGATCATACATTGTGACAGGATTCTCTATGTAACATTTAAAGCATTAAAAAATACTCTTACCTCAACTCCTTCCTCTCCCTCATGTCTCTACATACAGTTGGTCATCAAGTCCTGTAAGGGTCTACTTCACTACTCTTTTTCTCTTAATTTCTTTTTTCAATTGGCAATAAAACCTCTTCTCTTCAAATATACAATGGTTAAAAATTTAAATCTCAAACAGGAATGACAGAACAGCTCTTTTTTTATTGCTATTCCACACCCAAATCTTCATTAACATAAATCTAAAAAAGAACTACTGAATTCACTTTTAAGTCCTGACATGTATGTGCTCTCCTTTTTCTCCTTTGACTCTCACCAATATAATCAGATAAAGTCATATGGATAAATTAAGACTTGAAAAATCTGATTCTGAACTATAACTCATTCAAATAAATTTTAAACTCCAAAGTATACAGCAAGAGCTTGTTTTAGGCAGACCTACAATGTTGTTGTTTCTTTCCTCCATTAGGGTAAACCTTGTCTTATACAGTTAATCCCAAATGAACTATATAAAAAATACTTTTATGCTCTACTATAAACTTCCCTAAACCAGTTTTACTATTATTTTAAATATTACAATATAATCTCATCTACTCTAAAGGTTACTTTCCTTATTCGAAGCTATTTTTATTTCTTTGAATTTCAGGTACCAAAAGATACATTGTAATTAAATTAGAATCATGCTGATAAATCAAGTTCCTACTTTCTATATAAGTTATGTATTCATTAGATGTATAGTCTCTATTTCTCTGTCTACATTCTATCTGTGCATACCAATGTCCCTACATAACTATAAAATTACAAAGCTGTTCTCCATAAAACCTAGAATATAAATGTCTATAAACTAAGGATAAAAAATATATACTGATGACTAACATTCATATTTAAGATAAATTCAAGTTCCACATCTAAAGCACATAAATCTTATACACACACACACACACACACACACACACACACACACACACTACTTACTAAACTAAAAAGGAGTAAGAATTCATTAATTAGCATGCCAGAACTTCTCACACACATCCCAAAACCTAATCTCCCTCCTGTATTCCTTGACCATGCTACCACCCTCTTTAACTCCCAAATCAGAAATCTAGGAGTTATCCTTAATTCCTTCCCCACCCTCGTGTCTTTGCATACAGTTGGTCATCAAGTCCTATGAGAGTCTACTTTACATCTCTTTTTCACTTAATTTCTTTTTTCAATAGGCAATACTATTGAAAAAATCCAAACACAGAAAATGTACACACTGAAAAGTCTCAATGGGAGCATTTACTCTATTTCCACCCTCCTCTGAGCCGTATCACTTCATTTCATATAACTTTAGCATAAATTCCTTGAGGTAGGATTATTGGGACAAATATAAATACAATTGTAATTTTGATAGATATTGCCAAATTGCTGTCACATCATTTTTAAATTAGTCTTTTCTCACTATTCTTTGCTCCTGCAGTCTCATGCCTATATTAATGAAGTACCCCTTACGTGGTTCCCCTCCTTCCCCCACCACTGTCCATCCTATTGTCAAACTGAACATTATTTTTAATAAATTTTTAAATATACACTATAATATTCTAATTTTAAAATATTAAAGATTACTGAAAAGGCTAAAGTTTCCTTTGATCATCCCTCTCTGTCTCTACTCCCAAAGCCAATCGTCTATCCACCACCCATGAGTTTACCATGTTATCAGCTTGGTGCTCATCTTACTAGAGCACATTCTGTGCATGTGAATGTATATATAGTATAGCCTTCCCTCCAAAATATAGTATTAATCTGGGTTTTTTCCTTATTTATATAAATGGTGTCATACTATATATACTACCGTATAACTTATCACACAATAGTATACATAATTTATTCATTTTTTAAAATGTTACATATTATTCCAGAGTATGAATATACAAATTTACTTGGTCTTTTTCCTACTTATGACAATTTGCTTATTTTTCCATTTTTTTACCATTATAAACAATGCTGCAATGAACATACTTGTACATGCCTCCTTATGCACATATGGAACTGTTACTCTACTGTAGAAAAATGGGCAGATTTCCTGGGAATAGCATTTTAATTTAATAGATACTACCACGCTCCCAAGAGCAATTATAATCCCAAACTGGCTATATAACTTATACTTCCAACAATAGTTCATAATAGTTATTATTTCCTTACAATATAGCCAATCTTAGTATTACCAAGCTTTTAAAGTTTTGACTTATGATGAGTAAAAAATATATCTGATTTTTATATGTAGCTCTCAAACCACTAATGAGATTACGTATCTTATCAAATGTTTGTTGGCCTCTTATGTTTCCTTTTCTGAAACTGCCTGTTCATTTTCTTTTTTTTCTATATCACTGTTTCTCTGTAGGATTGTATAATGTATATTTTTGGTTTATTATATATGTTGCAAATATTCCTCCCAGTTTGTTTTAAATTTATCTATTAGTACTTTGAACATTGTCATAAAGTCTTAAACTATGGTCAAATTTATCAAAATATGTTTCTAAAACATAGACATGATTATGTATTCTAATCACCTATAGAATACAGGATTCAACCATATGTCCCAGAATTAGCCTGAATTGTGAGTCTCCCATTTCTTCAGTAGGTCTCAGTTCTCAAATGCTTCTTATAGAGTGAATTTCACATTGTAATGGGTGAAAGTTTAATGTTAAAAAGACTTTTTTTTTTGGTACAATATAGCCCACAAATGTAGGTCAACTCCTCTAGGGTGCAACTGAGAAAACTATATTTCATCACTAGAGAAAAAAACTGACTATATTGATCTTATTGAGAAATGATACCTTTATTTCCCATGTGGCAACTTCCTACAAGTAGTTTTGACTATACATAATTTTTACCTGATTGCAAAATCATTGAATAAGTGATGACTCCAGTGCATTTCAGACCTGTAAGGATCTGGCCCATGCCTCAACTGCAGCCTCATCAACTCACCACTTCTCCCTTAGATTTATACTCCAACAATTACCCATACATTCTAGTCTGTCTCATGGTACCATTCCTTTACATGTTACTCTGCCTGAGAAGTCTTTTTCTTTATTTCCTCCAACAAGCTCCCCTTAACCTTCTCAGCAAAAAGAAATAATCATTTCTTTTCTCCCTCAGTGTGCCCTGAAGCTATATCCATTAAAATATACATTCTACCATATTATGAATTTGTTTTTAAGTTCTCCTCTCCCATAAGCCTCAGAAAGTCAGGCAGGATTTATCTTAGTCTTATGTGTCTTTTAGTATCCAGCAGTTTCTAGCATCCCACCCAGTAACTACTTGCTATTACAAATTAAATAAATCCTCTGTATTTAGCACTACAGTAAACACTAAAAACCTACACACAAAAAAACTGAAGTCATGACCTTTAACTTAAAATATTTTACAATCTGCAAGAATATGTAGATTATAAAAAAAAAGTAGCCTGTAGTTTAAAAAAATTTTAAGTGGATGTAGACTACAGATCACAGTGTTTTTCAAACTGTGGGTCATTTCCATTAACAGACTGAAATAATTTTAGTGGGTTAAAGCAACATTTTAAAAAATATCAGCATGTATCAAATGTAATATAAGTCACAATGCATTAATTTGTTCCAGTTATACACATGTGCACCCATACACACACACAATACAGACAACAATGTGTGTATATATGTACTAACAATATAAAATAATTTCTTACTGTGGATCACAATAAAAAATAATTTTAAAGTTACTTCCAATGTTGTTATATGGGTTCAGAAAAGCTGTAAATTAGCAAACAAAATGATGCAGTCAAGGAAGGCTTCTTCAGTGAAGACTTAATCATCTGAACTATGCACTACCTATCTAATCTCATCAATCACTCCTCCCTTATTCTTCTGCTCTAGCCACACAAGTCTTAGTAACTATAACTACTTAAACAAGTCAAACATGTTCCCACCTTAGGGTCTTGGACATGTTGTTTCTTCTGCCTAGAAAGCTGCACTGTTTGTTCCACTACTCTAAGACACCCAGAGAAGCTTTCCCTAACCACCTAAATTAGCAACTAACTCCCACCATTTTATCTTACCCAGTTTTACTCCTTTTCATTGCATTCATTGCCACCTATACTTGTTCACAGTGCCCCTACTCCTCCTTAACCTGAATGTCAGCTCCACAAAAAACAGAAACTTTGCCTTCTCTTTTGTTCATTACTATAACACCAGATTAGAACAGTGCTTGGCATAGGGCAAACATTTCTGAATAGGTTGACAGGCAAGGAAAAGGAAAAGGAAGAACACATGGAGTTGTGCCTGAACATGGTATATTACAGAGGAAATATTAGCTTGATAACATTAAAGAGTGAAGAATAAAGTTGAAAAAGCAGAATATAACATGAAAATGTTTGAAAGCCAGAAAGTAAAATTTGGACTTTATCCTCAGACAAAAATTTTGAGCAAAGGATGATCCATTCAGTACAAGTTCAATTCACTTTGCTTGGCACAATGGAGAGTGCAAAGGTCAATACCACATGTTCTCTCCTCAGGCTGCTAGGGTTAGTAACAGCAATGGGTTCAATAAACGTTTTAGGAAAATTATTCTGGCAGCCATATTCAGAATGGAGTTGGAGGAATAAAATTAAATGGGCAAATAATAGGCAATGCAGAATCTCAGGACAAAGAGAGATGCAGTAAAATCTAAAGAACTGTGCTGACTGATGGATATATGAAATAAAGAAGAAACATGTATCACAGACAACTTTAAAATTTAAGCTAACAAAAAAAAAAAATGGAGCAGGCTAGAAATTGGGTAATCATAAATCTAAGAGTAATGAGAATTCCTTGAGCCTCCCAATGAGAATGTTCAGTAAACCACTGGAGATACAAACCTGGAGAGTACACATTTAGGAGTCATCAGCATATAAAACCACCATCAGGGAGAAGACTAAAAGAGGGGAGCAGAAGACTAACTACTGAGGGAAATAATGGTAGTGATAAGATAATAAAATAACAAAGAAAATAGAAAGTAGTAGTCAGAAAGGGAAAACCAAAATGGCATACTAACATGAAGGGCAAGGAAAGAATGTTAAGCCTAGGTGGAAATCAATACATTCATGCACTGCATGATATTTTGGTCATATACAACAGTGGTCCCATAAGATTATAGTGGAGCTGAAAATTTTCTATCACTAGGTACCTACATAGCAGTCCTAATTTCATAGCACAACGCATTACTCATCTGTTTGTAGTGACGCTGGTGTAAACAAACCTACTATGCTCTCAGTCATATAAAAGTATAGCACATACCATTATGTACAGATGATAATAACCCACTGTTACTGGTTTATGTATTTACTATATTATATACACTTTTTATTGTTAGAGTGTACTCTTTCTACTTACAAAGTTTGCTGTAAAGCAGTATGCTGCGTTATGCCAGCAGCAGCCTCATCTCGTGTTTATCACATTTCTTGATTGCATCATTTTCTCTTGTACTTGATTTAATCTCACATTGTTTTGTGCAGTAACGTGTTCAGGCTTGTAGCCTAGCAGTAATAGGCTAAACAATATAGTGCAGGTATGTGGTAGGCTATACCACCTAGTTTTGTGTAAGTGCACTCCATGTTTGCACAATGATGAAATCGCCTAATGAACAGATCTCCGCCATTAAATGGCATGACTGTAGTAACGCATATATAAGAGGGTTGTCCGAAAAAAAAAAATCTAACCATAAATGCCTCTATTTTTCATATTACATGGCTGGATACTTTCTAGACAGCCCTCCTATACTGGCTGAATAAAATCAGGATGAAGCCAATACTACTGGCAAGAAGAATGTCTCCTAAAGCAATAGTCTGAATATGACATTACAAAATTGCAGCAGTTTAGGGAAGAAGCAGTAAAAGAACTGGGGGCATCAATTTTAACTAAGATCTTTTTAAAAATTAAATGGTAAGGGAGATTGCTGGAAAGAATAGTAGCAATACCCACTCAAAATTGGGTATTTTTTTCATCATAAAACATAGAAGTCTTTACATACTTGAAAGCAGGGAGGAATAACCATTACAAACAATGATCAAAGTGATCAGAGAGAGGGAAAGTGTGGCAGCAAGATTCCTAGAAAACCAAAGATTCTACTTTCATTCAGTTTACAAAATAAGATGGAAGAATAAAGGTTTGTCATGGGACTGAAAAATGTGTAAGCTTGTACTCTATTTCCCTTTTCAATTAAGTAGAAGTCAACAGAGTCTTTTTAGAGAGAGGAATAAGACATATGAGACAATCTAAGATTCATAACTTGCCAAGAAGTAGCAAGGGTCCACTGGAATTGTTAAGCATAAATTTAGAGACCAAAATTTTTTTTCTTAATTACCCATCTTCCTCCACAAATACACTGCAACCTGTGAAGAAAAACAGAGAAAATAGATGGTAGAGAGATTTGACAATAGGAACGTCATAAAATATGAAAGAGATGACTCATGTCAAGTTCAGGCTGTATATAGTGCATACAGGAATAAGTTAAGAGAGAATTGGAAGGTCCCTCTGAACAGAATAAAGGAACATAAATGGAGCAATCATATGGGAAAAGATCGAAGAGTTTACATAAGTCAGTTAAGAATTAAGGGAAATTTTTTAGATCATTCACATACACACCTACTGTTTGCTATTGTCTCAATTATTGTGTGTCTCCATCCACTGCCCCCCAAATCTGTATGTTGAATTTTTAATGCCCAAAGTGATGGTATTAAAAGGTGGGGCATTTGGGAGGTGATTAGGTCATGAAGGCAGATCATGAATGAGATTAATGACCCTATAAAAGAGACCCGAGGCTCTAGCTCCCTTGCTATTTCCACTCTGTGATGATAGAACAGAGAAGTCTGCAACTCAAAAACATTCTTATCAAAATGCAACCATGCTGGCACCCTGATCTTGGGCTTCCCAGCCTCCAGAACTGTGAGAAATAAACTTCTGCTATTTACAAGTTACCCAGGCTCTGATATTTTCTAAGAGCAGCCCAAATGGACTAAAACACTGATTACATTTAAAAAGATATATACACCCCTATGTTCACTGCAGCATTATTCACAATAGCAAAGATATGAAAACAACCTAAGTGGTTATCAATTGATGAATGGATAAAGATGTAGTGGATACACACAACAGAATATTACTCAGCCATAAAAAAGAATGAAATCTTGCCATTTGGATGGACCTAGAAGGTATTATGCTAAGTGAAGTAAGATAGACAGAGAAGGAGAAAGAGCCTATGATATCATTTATAAGCAAAACCTAAAAAACAAATGAACAAAGACAGATAAAAAGAACAATCTGATGACTGCCATAGGGGAGAGGGTTGGGAGGAAGGGTGAAAAAAGTGAAGAGGAATAAGAGGCATAAACTTACAGTCATGAAATATGTAAGTCATGGGGATATAATGTATAGCATAGAGAATATAGTCAACAGTCTCATTATAACTTTATACACTGACAGTTACTAGGTTTATCATAGTGGTCACTTCATAAGGTATATAAATATTGAATAACTATGTTGTACACCTGAATCTCATATTTTATGTCAACTATACTTCATCAAAAAAATTAGAATTAAAGAATGTTTTCCTCTCTTTGGCTACATAGTAGAAATATAGGAGTCAAAGGAGCTGTATATTTAATAACTTTATTATGAGAAGAAGTGACAATTGCAATGTCCAGTTCTATACCATTATGACCTAGGGTAAATATCCACCAATTTCCACATCTACAGAATAGGAAGGTTATTTTAAAAAGTGGTACCATGGTAACTTCCACTCACCTTCTTTAAAGAATCACTGCTGTAGTTCACCACCATAGTAGAAATGTCTTACCCCTCAAGTGGAATGAGACAGAAAAAAGCTAATTGGGTTAAAGGAACTTTCAAGCCTCTTCTAGAAAAGATTCTACAATATGCAATGGAATCACAGTATTTGTGGATTTAGCATATTTTTAAATCAAAGAAAATGGAAGTGAACATTTTGTTTTTTTCAATCTTTTTAATTTTTAAATTATCATTGATTATAAAATTATAGAGTAACATGAAAAAGTATACATTTTAATATCAAAATAAAATAGGACTCAAAATTGAGTACATATTCTACAAGTTCCTTAACTGTAATTACAAAATCTAAAAAAAGCACACTAACCCAAAATAAAGTAGGCAGTAAAAACCTTACCTGAAATAATATGAAGCTATTTGTAGTCTTTATTTACACCATTTAGTATAAATGTTAATATGTTTTGCTGCAGAAATAGTAACATGTAGAGGGATATTGCTCTGGACACTGTTCAAACGTTACATAACATTACTTTGCCTATATTAAAAAAATTCTTAATTCCAAAACCTAGTAGACCTGAAGGGTCTCAGTGGTCTATGACCCTAGAGTATAATTGCTAACATTTACTGAGTTATTAACTATGGTCAGACATTCTGATCACTTTACATGTATATGCAGTAACTCATTTAATCCTCCCAACTATTATCAGAGAGGTATAATTATCCCCACCATACAAAGGAGGAAACTGAGGCACAGAGTGATTTATTAAGTTGCCTAAAGTCACATAGCTAGAGAATGACTAAGCTAGGAGGAAAATATTTAAAATACTACACATAATGAGACGACATGAATGAACCTAGAGGGTGTTATGCTAGGTGAAAAAAGTCAGAGGACAAATACCATATCATCTCACTTATATGTAGAACCTAAAGGACAAAATAAACAAAAAACAGAAACAGACTCATAGGTACAAAAACAAACTGATGGTTGCCAGATGGGAAGGGGGTTGGAGGATGGGTGAAAAATGTGAAGGGATTAAGAAGTACAAATTAGTAGTTACAAAGTAGTCACAGGGATGTAAAGTATAGCATAGGGAATACAGTCAATAACATTACAATAACTATGTTATAATGCCAGTTTTGTACAGGCCTAATCTGGGGAATCACTTCATAAAATTTTGTAAATATCTTACCATTAGCCTGTAACCTAAAACTAATATAAAATAATATTAAATGTCAACTGTAACTAAAAAAATAAATAATAAAATATTACACATAAGTTGTTGAAGAAAACATAACAGAACTGATTATGGTAGGGTAGGAAGAATTGGTGATATTTTTCTCTATTCAATTAATACATTACTTCCAGAATGGTAAGGAATAAAAACTTTTAAAAAGTACAAAACACTTCATGCACGTAAATTCTCATTTATGTGCAATTCTTAACTTGCATCAACTACATAGTATAAAATCTAAACTCCTGAGCTTAATAGCTTTAATTTTTAATTGACATATAACATCTTTTTAAATATAAGTAATATACAATGCTGTATATCATAGCAGTTAAAAAAGTTGGATAAGAAGAAAGAAAATAATCACCTATAAACCTGTGCAGAGAAACCACTGAACAATGTGGCACATATCCTTCTAGATATCAATATATTTGTTGTTTTGGGGTTCCCTGGTGGTGTAGTGGCTAGGCTTCAGCGCTCTCAACACCACGGCCTGGGTTCAATTCCCAGCCAGGGAGCCACCAAAAAAACCCACCCAAAAAACAAACAAACAAAAACTTATGGAAAAAAAATTTTTTTTAACCAAAATGGAATTGTGTTTACAAATGTTTTTATACTTTCATATAGCAAGACATCTTTCCATGTCTTTATATTCTTCTAACATCATTTTAATGGCTAGGGATATATCTTAACAATCACATTTAGGTCATTTACAGTTTTATACCTTAATTATCGAGTCACTGATTCTGCAGTCAAACTGCTGGGATCCAAGTCCTGGCTCTACCACTAACTCTGGGCAAACTATCTCATTTCTCTATTGCTCAGTCTTCTCTTCTGAAAAATGGGGATATTACCTACTTCATATGATTAATGTGGGTGGGTCAAGTGTGTTAATACATCCCTTTAATTATCAATGCAGCACTTGGTATGCTGACAGCTACCAATTTAATAGTATTTTTATTACGTCAAGATACTTCCTTAAATGGAAATTTCCACATCAGAAGGCTTCTGAGTCTGCCAAATTACAGCTAGGTTTAAAGACCTCATCAAGTAGCTCTCCACTTAATACTCACTTCTCTGTATCCAAGAAAATGAAAACTATGATTCAGTTAAGCGAACCAGCTTGTTTCATTCAACTAGCGTTTGTTCTTCTGTTTATACCTGCAAACGTAACCGTATTTCATAAAATATGTTTGTAGGGAACTTAGGGACCGCACCCAAATCCTCACTCAGTACATCAATTCCTCTACCCTGAGAACAGGCAGCCTACCACCAAAAACAACCCATTTTATTTTTACTATTTTGAAAAATTCTGAAGAATGTTGAAATCTACCACCTTCTAACTTCTACTCAGTGAAACCTGATCTATTTAAAGATGACTATCATTTCTAAGATGAGTTTCTCTTTTTTGGTCCAAACATCACATTTTTTCAACTTTTCCTCCTTTCCATTTCCCCCATAATCAAGGATCTATCTCTGGATACGCTCTATAGTTCAGTGGTTTTGAAACTTGAATGTCTACCACCTGGGGAACTTGAGAAAAAGTGGCCCAGGTCCTATTCTACTTAAGTTTGGGCATGTGTGGGGTCTTTTAATTAGCTCTCCAGGTGATTCTGATATAAAGCCTGAGAACTGATACAAGGTCCCACTTATGACAGTATGCTACAAAAAAACCTGACATAATGCCCCAGGTATTATATAACCAGTACAAAGTAAAGTGGGGCTAACACCATGCTCTTTCTATATACTGTTCTACCAACTTCAGAACGGCATTTATTTTTAAAACAGCATACTACAGTGTTGATTCATATTAAATGTATAATCAGTTAAAATCAAGTCTTTTTGCACATTCCCTATTTGTACATTAGTATCTTGGACGCTGCCAATCTTTACAATTATTCCTATTAAAAAGTAACAGTACTAGGGCTAAGAATTTTAGATTTGTTTCTAAATGCATCAAATGGCCCTGCATATGGATTTACTTTCAGTAGAGAAATCACAACATACTTTAGCTCTACACTATGGCATGGACATGCTTAGTCCCATAAATGTGCATTAACCCACCAAAAAATGAACTGACAGCTGATTCCACAAAAGCATCTTCTCTGTGCAGAGAGCACTGTTGTCGACACTGTGAGGAAACACAGGCCCTAGTACTAACGTATTTATTTAACAGATTTAGAGAGCATGATGAAACATGCATTTTCAGAAAACTTAAGTATAATAGTAATTATAGCTGTAGTGTAGACTCATTATTGCTACAGAAATAAATATATGATTACTACTTGGAAAGCTGTAGGGCCATAGAAATGATACTCATTAGAAAACTAAGTTGCCCTGAACTTTAAGGTTTTGTTTCAGCTTGTTTTTTAATGTTGGCACAGAGAAGCAATGGAACCCATCAGTGACTTTATCCATGCTTAGGCTACTTGCAAAAGGACACTGCACTCTCAAAAATGTACCCTCCAAATGAACTCATGATTCAAATTTTCATATAATGACTTCTGAATTTCTTATGACTTGCTTGCTTTACCTGTTCTTATTTCTACTCATAAGGTAGTCAAGGCACCCCTCCCCCCAACCCCCACCAAAAAAAGGGAAGGGCCATTCTACAGGAGATGAAGCACATTATAAATCTTAGAGATGAGGGGACAGGGACAAACCAAATCCAACCTGCTATTTATTTTCATTTAAATAGCAAACATCAAAAATATACCTGGTATTTTCTAACAATTACACAAAGAATGGCCAGATGCTTCCTGTTGATGGGAACAGTAGAGAACTACAGACTAAATCAGAGTAGAGTTCACAGAAACAACTGGAAATGAATTTAGCTTCATTTCGATACCATCAAATTAAAGTTAAGTATGGCATTAAATTTTCACACACTTACAGTATAATTGTACCCAACCTAGAAAACCCAGATTGATTCAAAAACATAAGAGAACTGAACTTTATGTAACAGAGTTAACTCTAAGAGTAAATACATTCATTACAAAAGTATTGTTGCACCAAAGGTTTCACTGCGGGATTCCTTTAAAATCTGGCGCTCCCACAGAGCTTTGAAGAGTGTCCTATCTTCAAAAATTATATTCACACACACATTCTCACAAGCACATCTAATATGGAATTTACGTTATACTTATGACCATCATTAAAACTAAGTTGTGGAATTAAAAATTATGTTTAATCACTTAAAATATTTTCAAATGTTCCTGAGTCTCAAGGATCATACGCAGATTATGCAATCTTTATTAGTGATGTTTGTGCATTTAAATCTCAACTGAAAAAAGTGAGAGCCTAAGAAAAATGAAAATCAACCTTCTTATCCATATTTTTTAAATCTGTCTGCTATAATATCCTGATTTCATTGTATGGTGAGAACAGGATAGAAATAACACATTTCTCAGTTAAAAAAAAAAAAAAAAGCCATGATTATACACTGGAGTTTTCCAGAGGTTACATGGTGATACCACAACATACTGAATGCAGAAGTAGATTTCAGAACCTAGCTTTCCTCAACTAGACTTTTAAAGACTTGCAGAAATTCAAAAAATGTCACTCTTGCATGTCACTTACATTAACATGTAATCTATTTTTTGTCATTTTTGGAAAAATACTTAAAAAGAGAAAAATAAAAATAAAGCCATATTTAGTTTCCTTAAATTCGAAATCTGAGCCTGAAAGTGTAAGTGTCAAACCTGATGGTTATGTCAGTGAAAAATTTAAACCGAGCTGAGTGAGTCTATATGTGACGAACTATCTGCAAAAAAAACTTTGATCACTAACTTCTACGTAATAAATTACAGTGCATTTTCAATTCTGAAATGGCAACTTACAAGGATCCTCTGACTACATCAAACCATTTTCCAGATAAAACTTGTACTTCAGAAAGTTACGTGCCTGAATCGAGAAAGCAAATCAGTGTCGAGAGAGAGCACTTAAAATATTTCCACACTACCAAGCCCCCTTCAGAAACACTGTGGTCTATGCCCGCTCCCCCCCCCACCCCCAACAGATGTCGGCTCGCCACAGTCCAATCAGGTTTAAAGTAAGAGTATGTGTACTGCAAACAAGCTTAAAGTGGGAAAACACACAAAGCGGGCCTATGATTCCTTTGGTTTCAGTTTTCACGATGCACCCTGGAGGGTAGGCACGCTGATTCAACACGGTAGGAGAGCTTCAACGAAACACGATAAAGACACACACTGATTAACTGTGCCCAGGCAGAAATGACCTGGCAAAAATTCTCTGCTTTCCCGAACCCATGCACCGCAGATCCCGGCGGTCAAGTCCCAAACGCCGAAGTCCCAAACATCCAGAGTGACAGGCTTCGTCCCCTCAGGACTCAAGTCCCCGTGGCCGAGGCAGTCGCTGTGGCAGCCCCGCGCGGGACCGGATGGGCTTTCCCGTTAACCGTGTTCAAGACCGGGCACACCCGCCGCCGCCGCCCGAGCGGCTCCCAGCCCCGAGGACCCCGCAGCAGTGCGCCTGGGGCAGGCCGTTCCCGCTGCCCCTTTCCCGCTCCAGCGAGCCGGCCGGGCCGTCAGGCCGCCGAGACAAAGAGATGCGCGGTTCTCGTGGTGGTGGGCGCCGAGGCCGGGCCTTGTCTACCGGCCTCCCTCGCCGTTCTACTAACCGCTTCCCGATGCCCGCAAAGCACCCGCCGCCCCGGCCCGAACCCTTCCTGGCCCCGGGGCCGCTGCTCGGCCCGGCCCGGCGAGGAGTGGTAGGCAGGCCGCCGCGCGCCGGGGCCGAGGAGGGGGCGGCGGCCGCCACCATGTCTGCTCGCCCCTCCCAGAAGCGGGGTGCCCAGCGGACAATGCGCGGCGGCGGCGCGGGCGGCGCGGGCGGCGCGGGTGCCCAGGCCGACCCCGCCGACCCCCGCGGAATAAGCGGGGCCAGGAGCCCCGGAAACCCGGCGCCTTAATGCAATAAACAGGAAATCGCGGGGATGATCTGGGTTCCGGGGGAAGTGGAATTATTTTTTACCAGCGAAGAGATCAACTTCCACATCCGGTGGTAACAGGGCCCTACACAGACCCGCACTGACCTGGAAAAGCTTCGGGAGCGGCGACGGGGGAGCAGCAGGAGGTGGTGCGGGGACCCGAGGCGCTTCGTACCCGGCCGGGCTGACGCAGCCCCGCTACACACAAAGCGCTGGAGCTGCACAGGGCGCTATTTTCCGAAAATGCCGCGTCTGGTCGGCGCCCAAAATCCCCACCGAAAAGTCCCCCGTGCTGCGCGCGGAGGGACACATGGTGTGCGAGTGAGTCAAAGCTCCCAGCATCCCTCCCGGACCCGGCCCTCGGCAACCCCGCGTCTGAGCCTTTCCGCCCCTGCCCTCGTCAGCACTTTCCTCTCCCACCCACTCCCCGAACCCATTCCGGAGGGAGGAACGTGAAGAGAGGGTATGATTTTTCTTTTTAACGGAGGGGAGGGAAATAGGCCATTTCTGGAGCTTCAGCGACACAAAGAAACTGGCGGAATGATCCGCTCTCAGCAACCGCAAGTCCCGGCTCGCCCGGCGCCTGCGCGGCACGGGGGTGGGAGCTGCGGCCGGCCATGTGCGCCGCTCAGTAACCCGGCCCGCTGCCGAGCTTTCCCGCTTCTTCCTGAAAGTGGCTGGGAGTTGGGAAACTAAAGTACATGAGCTAACGCTTCGTTTCTCACCGGCATAACCGCCGAGACACGGGGAATCCGGATTCCTTCAAAATTAAGTTGAGCCGCCTAGCAAAATCCTGGGAGATGCAAGGGCAGCCGAAATTTAACTTAAAAGTGGCCCTAGATTCAACTAGGCAGACTGGGACAAGAATAACAAAAGGTGGTCAGATTTAAGATGAAGACGTACATACTTCTGTAGCTTTTTTTGGTTGTTAACATTCTGAGCATTTGATATTTCGTAGATGGTAACAGCTGCTCGCTGAATCCCCTGAGGTAGAGATGTGCTTTTTCGTGGCTGGAATGTCAAGATTTTTGTTGTGTTGCATTTTAGCAAGAAATTGCAGAAGTTTATTTGAAGATGGTGATTTGCATTTAAAAGCCTTATGAATTTAATTTACATGAGCTGATTTGCTAAGAAACCCTACACACTGGTGTGTTTTTAATAGAGCCTGGGAATGACTTTCCGAAACACCCAGCATTTCCAGCCTGCTAACTGCAACTTTTGGCATCCTGTATCTAGGAACTGAGAATACCTGAGACCAATCCAGCAGAGCTGACAATTTCAATAAAGCCCATATTGCCCACTGATTTTTGTGGCCTCTCTGCTTACCTTTTGTAATACTGATGTAGTAAAGATTTGTAAAGTCTTTGTAACTTTTTAAAGCATTGTGCCGAAAATAGAAACAAATAGTATTCTGTTATATTTTGACCTAATATTTTCATTGCTTCACTTGATAAAAATGTCAAGTTTTTGATGTCATGCTTTTCTTTAACATTGAGTTTATTTGACTATATTCAGCTAGTGATTTCTCTAGAATCCTTGCCCTCATTGATCTAATGCTGTAGAATGCAGATAAGTAAATAGGCATCCTCAATAGTATAATGAGGATAAACTGCTGAATACTGCGAAATGTTATACGGGGGGAATCTCTTAACTCACCTTGGAAGGGAGGAATGAAATGGGACTGGAGAAGCCATTAATGTTAGTAAGGGGTTTAGGGAAGGGCCTACAGACAGAGGAAGTGATAAGTGCAAAGGGTAAGAGGCAAACTGAGAGATTGTTGGGTGAGAAGAGAGTTCTGTTTCAGGAGTGCCTGAGATGTTCATGAAGAAGTCTAGTCCTGAAGGCCTGGAATGCCAAGTATAGGAATTAACTTTTGACTAAGAGAAAATAGTTGAAAGATTTTTAAATAGAAGCATCATAAGATTACATGTATACAGACAAATATGATGGAAAAATCAGAGGGGCAGAAATCAATCTGTGAGAGACTAATGACTTCAACTGAGATAGTAGCAAATAGGAGTGAAGAATACAAGCAGGGTGCTCATTGACAGCTTGGTGATTTGATTTACTGGATAAGGTAATGACAGAGGGAGATGTCAAAGAATACTCCACTCCTAAACGGGGAGGATAGTAGTATCTTCATTGAGATTAGAAACAAAGGAAAAGGAATACATGTTAGGGAAGGAAGAAGATTCTGTTTTGACCATAGAGAATTTGAAGTGATTGTGAACCAACCAAGCAGATGTGTCTAGTAGATATTTACTCATTTACATTGTTTCAAGAGCACCCACCTGTAACTGGCACTATTCTATACTCTAGAATAGATTAAGCAGCAACAAGACCAACAAAGGTTCCTGTTCCATTTCTAGTGGAGGGAACAGACTATAAACAAGTTTACAAAGAAGAGGAAAGATAATATCCCATTATATGTTCCTTGCAGAAAATTAGAAAGGGTATTTATATAAAGAGGGGGAGAGAGCAGGCACAATTTTGGTTGTTGGTCAGAGATGGCCTCACTGAGAATGTATTCTCTGAACTAAGACCTGAATGGGAATACATTAAGGACAGTATTTGAGACTGAAGGGAATAGCAGGGCAAAATCCTGAACTGAGAAAGTTTGTTGTGTTTAGCAGGGAGGCGGGAGTGGCTGAAGGCTAGAGAGCAAAGGAAGGAATGATCAAAGATGAAGTCTACATCCTTGGTAAGTTTAAGTGCTCTAGAAGCCATTGAAGCGTTTTAAGCAAGAGTAACCTGGAGAGCAGCAGGAAAGATAAAGTGGATGAGTTGCAGATAACATTTTATTGGTAATGAATCAAACAAGAGTGTAATGCCAAGGCATGGTTGCCTAGGCCAGTACTGTCCAACATAAATATAACTCAAGCCACATATGTAATTTTATAGTAGCCACATTAAAAAAGTAAAAAGGAACAATTGAACAATGTCTTTTATTTAACCAACTATATCTAAAAATAGTATCATTTCATAGGTGATCAATATTAAAAAGTACTAAGTATTTTTTAAATGTTTTACATTCTTTTTCTCAATTCTGTTTGAAATCTAGTGTGTAATTTACACTGATAGCATATTTCAACATTGATTTCATAAGATTTATAGTTGAAAAACTAGGTTCACATACCCATCATTCCAAAAATATGCTTAAAATATTTGCAATAGTTTATTATGTACCAGATTTTTAAATATAATTTTAAAGTTAAGATTAAATTTTTAATTACTAAATTAACCATATTTCAAGTGCTCAATAGCCACCTGTGACTAGTTGCAGCTGTATTGGACAGTTTGGTACCATGGGATAGAAAGTAGTGGAAAATTAGACTAAAAAAGTTATGTAGAACAAGCCTGGGAGGTCTTGGATGCCAGATTAAAGGATGGGATTTTACCATAAAGACAAGGGGAAGAGTGTCTTGTGTTTGAGCTAGGGAGTGATGAGGGTGTATTTGAGGCTAGAAAAAGGCCACTAGGTGGCCAACTATCTGGTAATTTAGGACTAAGAGCAACCCTTCAGTTTAGTCCCCCCTCCCTCCCCCTCCCGCATTTCAGTCCCTGAGCTCAGGCCCTTGAGATTTTTGTTGGGTTTCTAGAGCAGTACCACCAAAAGTGTGACTCACAGGCCAGTACCAGCGCCAGTCTGCAGACCTTTATTGGTCCATAACAGGGCATTTACAGAAATTGAGAGTAAGAATTTAGAAACTTTTATAGCAATTTAATACTAATTTTGTCTGTGGATGTAATAAAAATTTTGGTCTTCTATTGTGTATGTTTTTGTTTTTATTTCCCTTTTCTAGTTATTTTTGTATTTTATAAAATTGTCTGTGGCAGCAGTGTCCAACCTTTTGGCTTCCCTGGGCTGCATTGGAAGAACTGTCTTGGGCCACACATACAGTACACTAACACTAATGATAGCTGATGATCTAAAAAAAAAAAAATGCAAAAAAATCTCAATGTTTTAAGAATTTGTGTTGGGTCACATTCAAAGCCGTCTTGGGCCACAGGTTGGACATGCTTTGTCTATGATCTTTCACCACAGATAATTTTTGAAGCACTGCTATAGAGACGACACTCAAGCAAGATGAATTGAGTCAAAAGGACCAAGGTTCCCAGAATACTTCTCTAAATCCAAATGTCATTTTTTCTATAACAGCTAGGAGAGTATTGGACATCTGCTTAGTTTCTCCTTACATATAGAAATGGAAATAACCAAATTTATAATAGCTACCATTTATTAATGCTTCCTGTGTGACAGCCTCTATGCAAAACCTGTTACACATTTTCTCATTTAATTCTCAAAATAACTAAAATCTTATTAGCCCCATTTTTCCACTGAGGAAAATGAGGCTAAAATGGGTAAATGACTTGCCTAAAGTCACCAAGCTCGTAAATGTTAAAGACAGGATTCCAATACAGGTCTCATTCCAAAGCTATCATTCCTAGTCACTTTTTTGCCATTATATCACCAGCAAATTCCCTGGCACAGTGATTGTTTTAAAGACAACACATGAAGTTAACTAAAAGCATACTTCATTTTATTGCACTTCACAGATGTTGCATATTTTATGAATTGAAGGCAAGACCCTCTACCAACAACAAAAAGATTATAACTGGCTTGATTGTGATTCTTACTTTATTGCAGTGGTCTGGAACCGAACCCACTGTATCCCCAAGGTATGCCTATACATTTCTCCTAGAGGATTAATTGATGAGTTTGGGACCAGAGTAAGGGGAGTTACTGGTATTCTAACAGCATCAGGCACATGCATTCATTTCTGCAATAGAAATACGTTTGCTTTGCTCCTATCTAGAATTTACAGACTCCCCAAAATAAAAAGACAACCCAGTGTAAAATGGGTAAGAGACTTTATAAAGGAGGGTATCTAAATGGCCAATAAACATGTAAAGATGCTCAGCTTTTTTAATCATGAGGGAAATGGAAATTAAAACCGTAATAAGATACTGCTGCACACTCACCAAAAGATCTGAAATAGAAAACAATGCCAAGTGTTGACTAAGAGACCAAATGAAACTATATTGCTGGTGGGAACATATATTGGTAGAGCCACATTGGAAAATTCAAAGTTCAAAAGACAGGCAAAACCAAACTAGATTTGCGAATATATGCTTAGGTAGTAAAAACTTAAATGTCTAGCTGGCAAGGGCGGGAGTAATGCTTGAGAGGGTACGGGGGGCTTCTGGGGTACTCCAATGTTCTGTTTTTTTACCTGAGTGCAAGTTATATGGGTGCTTCTGATTCACTGGGCTGTAGTTTTGGTGTAGGTGTACTTTTCAGTATGTATATTACACATTTCATGGTTTAAAAAATTTTGCTGGAGTCAACAGTTTAGAAAAAAATGTAGTGGGCAATGCTGGATACATGCTGCCAACTGTTACTACCTTGCTGATTGAGCCAGTCTTTCTGTATAGCATTACAGATGTGAAAGATAAGGTAGTAACAGTTGAATTCTGGGGTTGCAGTAATGAAGGAGAGGAGAGACTTGCAAAAAATACTGCTAAACTTGAGGTGGTATAGAAAGGTAAAAGCACAGGAGTTGGGGCCTCTAACTCATGGCTTAACTGGTGTTTTGTCTAGGAAGTTCTCTAGGTATATGACCTGGGCATATCTCCTAATTTGCCTTAAATTTGTTTTTCTCACCTGCAATGGGGTATTTAATAAAACTGACATGTTTTTGCTATAATCCTTTGTAAACTATTAAAATGGCATGTAAGATTTTATTCATGTCTGATTAAATGTTGGTAGGAAAGGGGGAAGGAGTTAAGGGTAGTTGAGATTTCGAGCCATGAGTGATGGAGGTAATAATAGCATGAACAAAATGAGAAAACCAAGAGAAGGAAAAGCACATTTGGAGAAAGATGACGTTCTATTTTCTACGTGTTGAGTTTAAGATCATGCCAGAACATCAAGGTGGAATTATTAAACAGACTAAAAAATAAAAGTTTGGAATCAGTGATAGAAAATTAGAAGTTATCCACAAAAAGGCAATAATTAAAGCCATAGGAGTGAATGAGATCATTGGGAAAGAACATAGAAAAACAGAGTACAGAGGAGAGAGAAATAAAGATGGAGTGGGGGGATTCGTTCGGCACCTATCAAACTGTGTGCCGGCCACTCTACATTTGTCATCTCATTTCTACCCCTCAAATTCCAAGGCAGCTAATTTATCCTTTTTTGGCTGGCTGACTTTGTAGACTCAAAGGAAGACAAAGAACCCACGTTTAAAACCAGCCTGACATTATGCGGTGCACTACACCATTCCTTAAGAACCAGGTACCTTTTGCAGAAGCCTGTGGGGAGAATTTGAGTCAAAGAAAGACATGCCCCGAGGACAAAAAAAAAAATGGGATTTTTGTGATTTGTGACCAAGGAGTTCCTGGAACATGTGTAGCAGGGCCTGCACCCCCTATTTGTTGTGCTTCCATGAGTGTGGGAACCCAGACAAGCATTTGTGTTCTAGACCTCTGGCAGTAAGAAGAATGTCAAGATGGCAACTATAAAAAATAGTATAATGAAAACAAAGTCGTTGTTAAAGCCTAGCTAGATACTCTTGGCAGCCAGTGCTTTGAATCTGAAGGCTTGAAAGAAAGAGGAATAACTGATTTGATGTTTGCTACTTTGTTCGTGTACTGCCTAGACCCATCTTGAATATCACCAGTGGTTTAGGTCCTTAACATTGGGAAACACTGGAATGTGATATATGTA
Source organism: Lyroderma lyra (assembly GCA_004026885.1). Classification (NCBI taxonomy): domain Eukaryota; kingdom Metazoa; phylum Chordata; class Mammalia; order Chiroptera; family Megadermatidae; genus Lyroderma; species Lyroderma lyra. Next base: position 63,617 of record PVJL010003350.1, read on the forward strand.
ATAGTGTTCATTGTTTACAATGCAGTTTCAATCATCTGAAATTCTAAGTGTAAAGATCAATCAAGATGGCTTTGCCAGTCAAGGTCATTAAAACTTGGAATGAAAGATAATTTCTGCTGCTGGTGAACACAACATGCTTTTTGGAAAGCAGGCATATATTCTCAAAATCAATAAGGCCTTTCTGTACTAGGTTTATTGAAACTGTTTACTATGAGGATAGCCTTTTCACATTAAAGAAAAGTGAAAAGAAAATGTTCCACCACAATACAATTACTGGTTTTTTCCTGCATATTTTTAGATTTACAGATGAATAATGTGTACATTTTTGGCAGATGTACCACTGAAGAATTTTAAATTGATTGCAGGAGCATGATGTCTTCTTTGTCTACTCCCTCTGAGTTCTAGAGAAGACCTCAGTAAGCAAGTGAAATTCTTTGGCAAAGATACTGATTTCAGAACTCCCAAAGGCACTGAAAACTTTGATTTCCAGGAATTGGTTAGGAACAGCCACTTTACTCAACCTTATACTTTACACCCCACAGTTAAGGTTACATTTGGACAACATTATGTTTCTTAGGGTATTTTAAGAGTGAGCATTTAATAATTGTTGGTTGGTTTTGGCTCCCAGATTTTTTAAATTACTTGAATAGATTATCTACTGGTGCAAAAAACTTTTTAAATGATCATTAATTGTCTTCCATCCACACAGTTCCCACTCCCCATGTGACCTGTACTATTATTTTTTTGCATATTCTTTCAGTTGTTTTCCTGCCTGAACATGTAAGTAAAAATAAATATTCTTATTTTGCTCCATTTTTATATAGCAGGAAGGATACCATATATGTTCTTCTGTACTTTGTATTTAAGATATCTTGGGCTTTTCCATATAAATGCATAAAGGCAACATTTTGTCTTATCTCTGCAGATTATTTAACTAGTCATTATCCAATTAAGGGATAGTTAGCTTCTAATCTTTTTTATTCTAATTTCTGTTTAGATAAATATCTATATACACTCATCTTCTTTTAAATATATCTGATCTCAATTCCCAAGTAGAATTGCTCTACAAAAGGATATATATATGTGTGTATTTTTTAATTTTGCTGGGCACTGCCTTACTGCCCTCCATGTACTAAATGTTTCTCCATTGCATTGTTGATAGACTAAAGTTACCAAATTTTTGGATTTTTCTTTTTTGAAGGACAGATTATTTCAAGTCCTACCTAATATTTTTAGGATGAATAACAAAATTATTTGGTTAAATTGGGAGAAATGAGGTTCAGTTTACAGAATTTGTTCAGGATATAGAAATTCTTTGCTGCAGCTCCTGCAGCTGCACGCCCACTAGTAAAAACATGGTTGTTAATGCAGTGGAGACAGCCAGCAAATCTGGAAAGGGGCCAAGGATGACTACAAACAGCTCCACCTACACTTTTTTTTTTTTTTTTTTTTGGCAAATTTGCAAGCTAAGCAAAATCTAAAAAGATCCTTCAGCCTTTGTTAGAATTGCAGAGAATCAACCTGGTAAGAGGGAGAAAATATTTCATGAAAAATTCCCCTAACGTGATAGGAGCTGAAAATTATTTTTATGTAATTTTGCATTGGTGCTGAGATGACACAGGGAGACAGGAAGTAGAAATATTAGGTTATAAGTTCCACCTGCACTGGGTTATATTAATGTGTGAAGGAAGATTTCCAGGAATGATGACCTCAGATAGTTGGAGCCAAAGGAATTTAGGAAGAGGTAAAGAATTAAATGTGGCATGCTAGCTTACTGACTTTTCACACTTTGATCATTTGTAAATTTATAGGCTTCTGAATGTTTGTGTCTCCTAAAACTCCTAATGTGATGGTATTTGTAATGGGGCCTTTGTGGGTGTGTGATAATTAGGGTACATTAAGTCATGAGGGTGGGGCCTAATCCCTCATGGTGGTATTAGTGGCCTTGTAAGAAGAGGAAGAGAGATTTCTCAGTTTGAGCACAGAGGAAAAACCATGTGAGGAGGCCACCTGTAAGCCAAGAAGAGAGCTCTCACCAGGAACCGAATTGGCTGATACCTTGATCTTAGACTTCCCAGCCTCTAGAGCTATAAGGAATAAATTTCTGTTGTTTAAACCACCCAGGCTATGGTAGTTTGTTACGGCAGCCTAAGATTTAAATAAGACAGTGTATCTTAGTTTTCCACAGATTCATGAAGTTCTTTCCAAAAAAAATTGTCATAAATGTTAATAATGTCCGGTCTTCAGATTAACTGCAATCAACATCTATGTCGTTTCTGCACAATTTGGAAACAATGACTTCTTTAGGCATGGCAGGTCACTATTGGGAAATCCATCAATTTGTTTAGTATCCTCAAATCTTAATTTGCATCTAGGGAGTGGCATGGGATCTGGAATCCTATGTCTTGAGTTGAAATAAGTGGTGTATAAATGCAGGTGAAAATTCATTCACCTAATGGGCTGTAAATTAGTGTTATACAGTGGATTGATTGGATATTTAATGATACCAAGGAATCACATTACTTTTGTTGACTATCATCTTTTGTTAATAGTGTTATAACTAATATTTTTAAATAAGAATCTTTTAGACAGGCATTGAAATATTTAAGTGAAAATGATATGATATTCAGGACTTGTTTCAAAATAATTGGAGTTGTGATGGTATAAATTATTGGCAGTATCAGGGAAACTGATAATTGTAAAAGCTGAGGGTTCTTTATATTCTCTCTACTTATGTATATGTGAATTTTTCTGTACTAAAAAGATTGTTTAAATGATTTATGATTGTATATAACTAATGACTACAATTATGCTTTCTTTGTCTCCCTTCCATTATTCTGAGTGATTCTGATACCTACTAAAGTTTATATATACAGAATCTTCAACTTGGCTGGATTCAGCCCGTAGGCCACATAGTTTGCCAATCCCTGGACTAAAGTCAGGTCCTAACCTTTGGATTCCTTCGGTCTTTATCAAAAAGCTAGACAATTGTTAAGGAACAGATTTTATAAGGATAATATACATCAGTTTAATTGGAACTCTGGAAGACAAGATAGGCAAGTCTGAGATGAAATACATTCAATAGTCTGTTATTTGCCAAAAGCTTTGAGGTAAAAATTCCATGATACTGTGTAATTTACTATCATGGTGGGGAGAATTATAGTCCTTGGAGGAGAAGCAGAGTTTGCCACCCCAAAATATGCCTTTTGGGATATTGATTATTTTGATTGTTTCAAGAAAGACTCAGGAAAAACCTTCAATCTTACCCCAGTTGACTAAAAGAATTTAGATATAGGACCTGCTTCAGGAAGGGAGCTATTATCATAGATGACCATAGTTTAATGTGAACTAAGTGATAGGGAAGAATCTAATAAGACCTATTTGATCCAAGTCCTCTATATTTCATTGTTAAAGATGGCCCAGCAAACACTTATATACCAAACATTTGCTTTTCAGATTACCTTCCTGCCCTTTGAAGTGCCAAACCACACACACACACACACACACACACACACACACACACCCTTTTTAGTTCCAGAATGACATAAATTGTAACTACCCAATCTGTCTTTGGGTCTCATATTCTTATGGAACCTCTGTATCTACATATATAATAAACTTGGTTATTTTTTCCTATTGAAAATAAAAAAGAAACAAGAATCTTCAACTTAAATATTTTACTAATCATTAAAATTTAAATCTAGGGCATTAGTGCATGTCAAACTTCACTTACCATGCTTTTAGCAGCTACTAAAATGCTTTCACAAAGATTTTCTTGTTTAATCTCTACAAAGGTAGGTGTTATCCCCACTTTACAAATGAAAAAAAATACAAATTTTAGCTCAGTCATACACAGGTTAAAAAAAAATAGCAAAATTAGGATTTTTTTTATCCCATTTGGTCTGCCTCCCAAATTTTTTATTTTATTTCTGCTGACTACCCTTTTTTCCATGCTGTTCCGCTTTTAGGAATGAAAGCCTGGCACAACAGGTAAGACCGACTCACGTGAATAGGAGAGATTTCTGGGGTCTTTGTCCTCTCCTGTTTAGGCAGCTAAGAGTCTTAAAGCAGGAGTTAAAGCTGTACTGCACCGTGGAAACCATGGAATGGTGAAATGCTAAAATTCTTGACTTAACTTGACAAGCTTCAGAATTCTCTGCAGGAATTCATTTGATGGTTGTTAATATACTCATATATTTGTGTCAGTTACTATTCAATATACTGAACTAATATTCTCACTTTCAGAACATAAATTAAGAGCTCAACTAAGAGGGCACTATGCTAAGTGAAATAAGTCAGAGAAAGACAAAATACTATATGATCTGATATATAGCATCTAAAACATCCACTTGTAGAAACAGAGTAATTGGTAGTTGCCAGGGGTGGAGTAAGGAGGTGTGGTGGTAATGAGAGGAATGGGTGAAGATGTGAAAGTGTACAAACTTTCAGTTATAAGATGAGTTAAGTTCTGGTGATTTAGTACAGCATGGTCATTGTAGTTAACAATACTTTATTATATGGTTACAACTTGCTAAGAGAGTAGATCTTAAAAGTTCTCACCACAAAAAAAGGGGGTAACTATGTGTTAAATAACCTTATTGTGATAATCATTTCACAATATGTACATAAATCATACTCCTTAAACATACACGATGTTATATGTCAATTACAATTATCTCAATAAAGCTGGGAAAGTAGGGGTAAACTCGATCCTAACACACTTTTCTATATCCTATTCCTCCTGCATCCCCACTCCACATGGTCAACTTATATCTCCTCAAACAAGCTTTGCCAAAGCAGCTATGAAAATGGAGTAAGTGCAAGGTAGAAGCATCTCCCACCTAACCGTGAGCAGCTGGCCGCAAATCCATTGCTTTCTCCCTTCTCTTCCCAAGGAAAAGTCAGGTTTGCATTTTAAGGGAATTTGGGACAATCCCCTACTCCCAAGCCAGAGGTAACAATGGAGCTTTAAGAATAGTTATGTATAGTGTGACAGAGCTTAACAAAAGTTCCACCCTGAAGTGTGTGGAGGGAAGAGACCAGATTTGTAAACACTTGATAAAGCAAGACTTGAAGGGTCACCCATTGAGGCCTTATGTGGTGTCTGTGTATTTTTACCCTTTTATTCCCCTTTCCCAACGCATCCCCAATACTTAGACAAATCTAGACTCAGGTATTAAAACAATTCTTTCCCGATTAGCCCTCAGAGTGAGTCATGTGAGATAGAGTTGCAGCTCTGTGCTACACTTTCCCTGCTCCTGAATTTCTACATATCCAAGCCAGAGAAAGTTAATGTGACAGAGTTAATAAGAGCACAAACTTCAGTTTTATCCTCAGAGATGTCCTTTTACCAGGCAAAAACACTGAAGAAGCTATATACCATGTTGGATGCTGGAAATGCTTAATTTAGAGTAAGAGAACAACTGCAAATTATTTAAAAGCATGAATTTGAAAAATGTCCCGCCCAACCTCCAGAGAAGGCTTTCAGTGGGGTGAAAAGCTAAGAGCTGCCTTTTTTCTCCTGACTAACCCACCTTCCCCTGGCAGCAGGCAAACAACAGGTGGAGTACTGTGTCATTTAGTAAAACATTAAGCCTGAAGTCTTAGTTTAAATTTAGATTTTTAGATTTAAATTTAGTTTTTCCCATACATTGAAAACTGATTTTTCTGCCATTTGCACACATGTGCATACAAGACTTAAAAGAAATGTACTTAGGTTTCCCTTTTCCCTTTAAACTCTTCAAATGACACTCATTTTGCTTTTCCCCTCCAAGGTACCAACCTTTTCCAATAGTCCAGGCTCAACACTTCATTCATTTTTTTTGGTTAGTTTTTATTTGGTAATCATAAACTTAACTCTGCGATCCAGCTAAACCAGGAGGACTACAAAAAGAGCACAAAGATTACAGAATACGGTGAACAGATGAGTGTGGTGGGGTGCTGTCCTGAGCTGCAGAAGGAATGATCTGGAGGTTAAGATAAAATACATGTCCAATTTATTGGCATTCTCCACAGTCAGCAATAATGAGCTTGGTCCTCCTATTCCTGGACCTAAGTGCTCCATGGCTTCCACAATATCCGTGTGCCCTTCCACCTTGCCAAAGACCACATATTTGCCATCTAACCACTCAGTCTTGTCAGTGCAGTATGTGCTCTAGGTGAAGTGATGGCACCATTCATGTTTGGTCTAGCATTTGTCTGTATGCTTCAGGATGAAATTCATCATCAAATTTCTCCCCACAGATAGACTTGATGCCAGTTCCATTATAGAGTGTGAAGTCACCACTCTAGCACATAAACTCTAAGAATTCTGTGAAAGTAGGAATCTTTATAACCAACTTTTTTCCCCCCAGTGCTCAGAACATGAAAGTTTCCTGGCTGTCTTTGGAACTTTGCAAACAGCTGGAAGGAGACAGGGCCCAAGGGCTTTCCGTGGACAGCAGTGTGTCCAAGAACAAGGTGGAGTTGACCTTGGCTGGGTAGTGACAGCAGCAGGCTGCAAAGCCAAATTTTCTTCATTCTTTAGTCCACATTGCTTGTGCTCCCTGGAAACAAACCTTTTCTTGTATTTATATCTTTATTTCCACAAGCAAGGATTCTAAATAAGACTTCATCACTTTTCTCTCAGATTACTGAGTCTTGTTGCCCTATTTGAATTTAACCTTTCCTTCCTGCTGCCACACTATCCTGCCTGACTGCCACTGTGATCTTCCTCAAATATTGCTTTTATCTTGAGACTCCTCTGAGCATTACCCTACCTGGTATCTAGGTAGACATCTAGGCTGGCCCCATCCAGCCCTGGGGTTGGGCAGTCCTGCAGTCAAGGATGATAATATTTGAAAACAGCTAGCATAGTTCCTGACACATAGCAGGCACTGTTAGCTTCATTTTCCTCTTACTAAATTTTCTTTACTGCCAAAGACTACCAATGGTCATATCTGCATCATAGATTATTCTCCCTTCAAGAAATGTATTTACTCCAATATTCTGCCTCTCTAAACCTATCAAATATGAGCAAATTCAAATTCTACCTTCACATTTTTAAACAATCTTGAAAGTCATAAAAGTAGGAACAAATAGAAAACCATACTTTGTTCTTGACTAAGAAATTCAACATCACAAAACTATTGTTTATTTAACATCAAAAATATTAACAAGGTCTTTTGGAGAGCAAAGGAAATGAGAAAGGAGAGTTAGCCAAGCTGATTCTAATACCCATATGGAAATAAAAAACAAAAAAATAAAAATGGCTAGAAACCCCTGGCAAAGAAGAAGGATAAGAAAAGACTAGCATATACTAGATATTAATCAGATTGTAAAGCCTCTGTGAGGGCACTAATCTACCCTCAGGAGCTAAACACCTCCGAGTACCAGCACATCGGGGATTAGGTTTCAACCTGTGCATTTTGGGAGGATGTAAACAATAAGTCTATAATACCAATTATCCATCTATAGAATACCATACCAGGGAAAAAGAATCTAGAAGTACTGAGAGTTAAACATCTACAGCTTAATATAAACTTAATAACCATTAAGTTTAAAAAGGAAGGTACAGAAAGTATATAGTGTGTTACCTTTCAATAAAGGGAGAAGATGTATATGTGTGTGTGTGGGGGGGGGGTGGGTGGTGTGTGTGTATTTGCTTATATTTGTGTAAGGATCCTTGAGCTACTCATAAAGTGATTACCTGTAAAGTTAAGCCCATGGGAGCAGGACTTTTCAGTGTACACCTTTTGTTATTGCTTTGTTATTCAACCATATGAATTATATATATTTCAACTTACATTTTGAAATAATATTTTGGACATATTGGTTTAATTAAAATATTAAAATTAAAATCAATTTTATCTATTTGTTTTTCAAATATGGCTTCTAGAGAATTTTAAGTTATACATGTGGCTTACATCTGTATCTATCTTTTTATTTTTATTGGACAATGCTTGGTTGGTACTAAACTTGGTTTTTATGGGCATCATTGTTAATAATAATGGCAGCATTTCTTACATATTTGGGCTTTTTCTCTACATCGGATCCAGTGAGAGCACGTTCCATCAATACTTCTATAGATGTGGATATGTGGACGTACTTGGCACATGGTAAACTAAACTTGATTATAGGTCACTTAAATTCATTTCTTGGCTTGACCACATGCTGTGTCATCTTAGTTAAGTTACTTAACCTCTCTGAGCCTCAGCTGCCTCATCTGTACAATGGGAATAATGCTATCTCACATAAATATAGCTTGTCTACATTCATAATGATCACACAAGTGCCCTGTTGAGTTAGGTTCTGAACCTTAAATAGAATAGTCTCCTGATGCTCTTTGCTTTAATGCTGATTTTTCTTTCTCAGCAGCAAGTCTAAGATCTCTATTGCCTGTGAGGTATCAACCAATTTTCAACCTACAGAAAGGTTCTTTCCTGACAATGGCATAGCTGAAAGGGGGAGCCATGTAGGGGCCCAGGTACGAGCTTGGCTGTCTAGGAATAAGGCCAAATAAGACCGAAAGAGGCTTCTCTCTTCATACCCTTAAGAATAGCAATTATTCCTCACAACTGAATGGTGTGCTTGTCACATGATATGCATTCAACATATACAGAGGGTCTGCTGGATCTACTCTAGCCCATGCTAATCTCCCTTTTGACTAACCCACTGTCTTACTTTGTTTGCTCATTAGTTCATGTGTCTTAATTTCTTCTCAAATATGTACATCTTCAAAGATAGTCTACTGTATGTTTTGTAGCACATCACACAGTATTTGCCCTATACCTGCTTTGTTCATTAACTTAACAATTTATTGAATGTTCATTAAGTGCCAGACACACTGGTAAGTCTCATAAATGCATAGCTATTGACTAGAAAGCTGGAAGTGGAAGTAGAAGTTTTAATCCTTGTTCTAAGTATTGAAATTAAGGCCATAAAGCCTCTAATTCATTCACCTACATATGTGAAACCGCATTTAAAGTTACTTTATTAAATATTCTTCTTGGGTTAGGGCCTGAGCAGTGTGTGGCACCCATCCTGCTGCTCACACTCGTGAATAGGTTGTGGGTGGACAAGACCACTGATTATCAGAATTTTAGGTAAACAGAATTTTAGGCCTGCCTGCTGTTGACAATCCATAGATTCCCTTTTCTCCTACTTCTGGGATGGGATCGCTCTGGATTTTCAGGAACCTTCTAGAAAAGACTCCCCTGGCACCCTGTCTTCTATTTCTATCATATCAACGGTCTGCCTAACTCCAGACTCTCAGTGTCTCGAAGGCAGGAACCATTTGTTTCTTTGTATTCCCAGCACTTGTTATCGTGCCCAGCACACTTTAAATGTTAGTTGAACTGAACCAAACACGTTTAAGGCCATGCACACGTTGTAATTAAGATTCAAATGGATCCCATCCAACATGTTTCCCACTAGAGTGCATTTCTCTTGATTTCCAGTCTGTTTTAATGTTTCTAATTCCCAGCTGTAAATTCTGTAGCCTCCATTCCCTTTTCCCACAACCTATCATCTCTCCTCTATCCTTTCTGGAAACATTCCCTAACCCTAAGCCTAATGGGGAGCAGGTGTTTTCCTGGTGTTCAAGAGAAAACTTGGCAAGTTTGTGTTCCTCAAAGATTTCCTCAGTACAAAGTTTCATACAAGCCTGACCCCTGGTCCTGACAAGTTATGCTCCCCTTAGTGTGAAGGGTTTCTCCAGTTATTTCTCAATAACCCTTCTGAGTATATTTATATTGCATGATGAGGTGGAAAAGAGTTTGTGTTGAGAGTCTCAAATACCTGCTTTCAAATCCTGGTTCTGTCACTCACCAGCTCCATGATAATTGAATAAGTCGCTAAAGCACTCTGAGCCTTGTTTTTATTGTTTGTAAATTTAGAATATAATGTTTATTTCATAATGTTGTTATAGCGATTTAGAGATAAAGCATGTGAAAGTCCTTGGCATATAGTAACTCCTCTAAACACATCCCCCTTATTCTCCACAAAGTGGTTTACAAATTAATGAAGGACAAATGAATAGCTTTCCCAAGCAGTGATACTTAGCTTATTTATAGAAACCTGTACTACCACTTTCTGAAGACAGGGACAAACCAGGTCTCTTAGTAGCTTACCTTGGCCTATCTCTAGCTTTGGAACATTATGCTTTTGAGGTGTGATCAAAGGCCAAGTCTAGTTGTGCCAATGATGTTGGTATGTAAGGTTCCCTCTTACTAGGCTCCATGAGGTCTTTAGATATGACAAGGCAGAGTCCCTGGCCTTCAGGTAATAACCATCTATCAGGTAATATGAGATATTTACATAAATAACAATTACACATGGTGGAAAATGATATGACATAGAGATATATAGAGAAAATGCTATAGCAATTTAATAAGGAAAGTTTACTTCTAGCTGGAAAAAATAAAAAATGGATTCATTCATTCAGTCAATAGAGATTTATCATAGATGTGTCTGTATAAGGTATTAGGCTAGACAATAGGAATGCAAAGATTAAAATTATACTTAATCTTCAGCTTAGTAACTAAGGAGAAAGTTACAGAAAAAAATGTAGTATTATGTGGTAGGGACTATTTTGTAGTGGTTATTTTCATAGTGCTTTGGAAGCAGAAATCAAGAGAAATTAATTTAGTTTACAGACAGTATAAAGCATAAGTGATGTTTGAGTTGATTCTTGTAGAATGAAGAGGACTTTGCCAGGTAGAGGTGGAAAAGGATATTCAATAGAAGTTGACCTTTTATCCTGAAAGAATTTAGATATTCAGAAGCAGAGAGAATCTAAAACTGCATCAACAAAGGTGGAAAACCGCATCATCAAAGGTAGGAAAATCAGAAGAAAGCATGAAGTGAAATAGTTCTTATATAGTATGGGTGAGTAAAAATAATACATGAATTTGATTCAGTTTGTGGTGGGGTTAAAAACAATGGGAAAAACTATTAAAGATCTTCATATTCAGACATGATAAGGTTAGAATTTTGAATGAGGAGAATTAATCTTCTGGTTTTGTACAAGACAGGTTGATTAAGGGCACACTACAAGCAAGGCAGGCTATTAGGATACCATTAAAATAGCTAGGTAAGAGGTAATGAGATCATGTAGAAAATGGCAGGAGGAATGGAAGCGAGAGGCAAATGGAAGTTTTACAGACAGGGTGTATAGTTATTGGCAACCTGAGTGAGAGAACGGTAGGTACACCATTAACAGAAATAAGCATCAAAAGATAAGGCTTAGGGTAAGTGAAAAAAATTTACTTTGGAACCATTAATTTTGAGGATCTTCAAGAGAGTAATTTTTATAGACTGACAGAAACAGTAGACAAGACGGGACAAGTGGTTAAGGAGAATGGGATGTGAGGAAGTAGAGGCAGCAAATGTGACTACTTTTTGTGAACTTTGGCAATGAAGGAAAAGAGTGTATAAGGAAAGAAGTTGAGAGTTTCCATTGTATGAATAACTGGGGAGATTGAGCTTGTTCATAGGTTGAAAGGGAAAATGAAGAGCAGACCAAAAACTAAAGGTGAAAAAGGAAAGGTCATGATATCAGAGATACTAATGGAGGAAAAGATATAAAATACTTCCAGATATAATACAAGAACATCCAGGCATAAGAGATAAGAATCTCAGGTTTTACTTCAAATGATCTCAATTTTTTCTTTTTTTTTTTTAACGGGTGGAAAGACTCACCTTTTTTCCCCCCAGTCCCTTGGCAATTAAACCAATTTCTGACTGGCTTGCAACATGGCCTACTTAGTAAAAGAGACACTTTGCTGAAGTAGAGTGGGAGTTGTGTAATTGCTTTCCCTAGTATTTTGCTGCAGAGAGCTGCTTGTTCAACTACTTCAGATTTGATATCACAGTACTTTGTGACTAGTTTTTAAAATAGCTCTTCAATTTGAATAGATGTTGATTTTCAAAACTTTCCCAACTCAGACATTTTAAAAGTCAGGAGTAAAACAATAAAACTTATAGAAAAAAACAGAGAATAACTTTATGACATTAGGATAGGCAAAGATTTCTTAAACAGGGCACAAAAGCACTAACATAAAGCAGGGGCGAAATGTGATAAATTGGGATTATTGATTATAAAATCTTATTCAACAGATACCAATAAGACAGTAAAAAGATAAGACAGTGAAAGAAGATATTCTCAATATGTGTAGATTAAAAAGATGCATGCCAAGAATATATTAAGAATTTTTACAAATCAATAAGAAGAAGACAGCCCAATATAAAATGGACAAATAATTTGAACAGGCACTTTATGAAAAGAGACTATCCAAAGGACCAAATAACATTTTAAAAGGTATTCAGTTTCTTTAGTCATCAAATAAACTTATATTAAGACCACAAAAAGACATCGTTTTGGCTATCAAAATGACTAAAATGAAAAGAACAGAAAATATCAAATGTTGCCAAGGATTTGGCAAAACTAGAACTCTCATACACAACTGTGGGAATATAAGTTGGTACAACCATCTTGGAAAACTGGTTGTATCTACTAAAGCTGAACAAATATGTATTCAATGACCCAGCAATTCTAATCCTAGGTATATACTTAACAGAAACAACCTGATTCAATCTAAACATTGTCCTACAGTACAATGAATGAATACATGTATTAGAGTATATGCATACAATATAATCCTACACTACAGTGAGAATGAACCACAACCACATACAACAATATGCATGAATTATACAACATCACAATGAGCAAAAGAAGATAGAGACAAAAGAATTCATACTTTATGATTCCATTTATGAAATTCAAAAACAAGCAAAGATCATCTATTCTGCTAGAAAAAAAGATAACAGTTACCTTTGGTATGTGTGAGAGAGGGAGGTAATGTCGCAACTAGAAGGATTTCTGGGGTACAGGTAATGTTATCTTTCTTGACCTGACAGTAGTTACACAATTATGCTCAATTTGTAAAAATTCTTTGAGATGAACATTCATGATTTGTGGACATATCTATATGCATGTTACACTTCAGGATCCTTTTTTAAGTCAGGGATATCAGGCCTGTCAACCTTGTTCTCATAACAGGTTTAAATTAAGACAAAATCAGGATTGTGATTTATATTCCCTCTGATTTACCTGTGTATTAAAATTATCCATTCTTTTCTTCAGTTGCTGTTTTCCAAATCTCTTAACTGCCTAGTTCTTTACATCTTGAAACATTTTAACACTCTCCACACGAGAGAATATTACACTAATTTCTGTACTTGGTGGTCTGTGCTTTTGTAATACAGAGCATAGGGTACCTTCCTTAAAATCCATAGCACTTATGAAATTGCTCAAATAAACAGATGGATAATAACATCCATTTAGTTTTGAGTTTACAACCATGAAGTCCATTCAACACTACTATAACTATGGACATTGTTGTCAGGTAGGTCAGTACCTTGGTGCCTCTTGTTGGTGAATTCTAGTCTTCTGATCTCCTTGAGGACATTTGGACATTAACATCAAGTTCAAGAGAAAATAATCATGAATTCCTTGGTTTTGGCAACTTCCTTGTTTATAGTTTATTCACCATTCCAGAGAGACAAATTATACAAAAATACCTTCAATGTGGACATCTGGGGGGAAATGAAACAAACTATTATTAAGTTTTAAAGAGTAAAAATAAGTTTAATATCATGGATTCCTGATTTTAAAAAGAATACATTGCTGGTTCAGAGGGCATGTAAATTTTTATTGTAACTCCATTTCATCCAAAATGTGATTTGAAGAGAAAAGACATTCTCAATAATTTTCTGTTTTCTAATCTAGGAACATGATGTGTCGCCTGTTCTTTTGTGTACAGTTTTAGAGATTTCTTACTTAGGCCCTGCCCATTTCTTATTTGATTAATTAATTTCTAAGTAAACACAAGTGATGACTGAGATTCCTGGGGTTCGGTGCTCCTGAAGGAGACCAGGTGAGCAGAATGCGGATCATTTTTCTCTTTAAATTGTGCATCTCCTAGTACAATTCAGGGAGGAACAGATGCTATTCATATGGCTTAGATCTATCTTTTTATTTTCACTGGGGCAAAGGAAAGAAGAGCAACACAGTGTTGTATTTTATTATTTTTGTTGTTGGAGTAAAAATTCTTAATATGTTATCTGTTATCTAATTTTATTGCTCTTCTGTAATACTGCCATTAGGCCCAGGAAACAGGGGTCTTTTCTGTAGAGAGCCTCATATTATCATAATCACACACAAAAACATAATTTTTTTTTTTTTTTTTGTATGTGGGTAGCTCCCTGACTGGGAATCGAACCCAGGCCGCAGCGCTGACAGTGCCAGCACTGAAGCCTTAAGCCACTACACCATCAGGGAACTCCCTAAAAACATAAATTATTAAAGAACACTGAAGTGCCTCTGATACTGAGGATCAGATGAAACCTTGAACTACTCCCATGAGTAATCTAATTTAGTTCTTGGAGAATCACTTCACATCTCTTGCTGTCTGAAACAAAAGCAACTATTTTCAAATGCCACAAAGCAGAGGTTCTCAAACTTTTCAACTCAAGACCCCTTTACACTCATAAAAACTGAGGGCCCAAAAGAGCTTTTGTTTATTTAGTTATATCTATTAATATTCACTGTAATCTAAATTAAAACTGAAAATAAATATTTATTAAATCATTCAGAAATAATGAACCCAGTACATCTTACTGTAAATAATATATTTTTATGAAAAACAACTATTTTCCCAAATCAAAAAGTATTAAAAGGACGACGTTGTTTTACATTTTTACAAATTATTCAATGTCTGGCTTAATAAAATCCATCCACTTCTGCATTAAGTTTGTTAGAATACACATCATACAGCCTCTGGAAAATTTTATTGTATGTTTGTAAGAGTGAAAGTGAAAGAGCAAATGATATCTTAGTAATATTATAAAAATAGTATTTTTCATAATATTGTGAAAATATTATGGACCTTGTGGAAACCCCAAATTGAGAACCTCTTGGGATCTCCAGATCACAATTTGAGAACCACCACCATACAGGATTGAGAGTCGTACATGGTTCAACTTAATATACATCTGCCTAAAATATATAGTTCCAGTAAATCAAATAAATACGAGGTCAGACCATTAATTTCACAAACTCATTCTAGAAAAAGTGCTACATACCTCACTGCTGAATATCACTACAGTCACCTTCAGAGTACTCTCCTTTAGAAGCTATGCACCAACGCCAATGCCTAGTCTACCCTTCCAAGCAGTTTTGGAGCTCTTTTTCTGGAAAGGCCATCAAAGCTGTCATCATCCCCAAAATCTGACAACTAAGTTTGCGAACTTACTACTGTGCGCTTACATTGGCAGCACTGTACAAACAGGTTGGTAAGGTGTCATAACCTTGCCAAGGTTACCATGACAGCTCTGATGGCCATTCCAGAAAAAGAGTTCCAAAACTGCTTTGAAGGGTAGACTAGGCGCTGGCATCGGTGCATAGCTTCCCAAGGGGAGTACTCTGAAGGTGACTACAGTGATATTCAGCAGTGGGGCCTGTAGCACTTTTTCTAGGATGAGTTTGCGAAATTAATTGTTTGACCTCGGACATCTCTCTTTAATTATGGTATGCATTGCCTTTTTTTTTTTTTTTTTAATGTGGGTAGTTCCCTGGCTGGGAATTGAACCCAGGCTGCAGCATTGACAGTGCTGAAGCCTTAGACACTACACCACCAGGGAACTCCCTGCATTGCTTCTTAATGCCTTCTTATATACAATACATTTAGTAATGTCTGAGTATTGTAATACATACAAGGGCTATCTGGAAAGTATCCAGACATGTAATATGAAAAATAGATGCATTTATGACTGGATTTTCTTTGGACAACCCTTGTATATTCTACTTTTTTTTTTTTTTGCTTTCTGGTATGTGGGTAGCTCCCTGACTGGGAATCGAACCCAGGCCGCAGCGCTGACAGCGCCAGTGCCGAAGCCTTAAGCCACTACACCATCAGGGAACTCCTGTATATTCTACTTTTATCCAAAAAAATTCACAAATGAGAAAACACACCAATAGAAAAGTGCTCAACGATAAATGATATATGTGGCAAATTTAGGAAGAAGAATGACTACCATATCTATATGGTAGTCATTCTTATATATATGTTACATATATAAACATTTTTTACTTTAATACTACTCAGGGAAACACCAATAAAGCAACATTGGGTACTGTTTTTCAATAGTCAAACTGACTACATGTTGAGGGCTTTTTATTTTAAAAATGAGTCCATATCTGTCATCATAACATTTAATGTTATATTTTTAATATGAATTCACATTTCATCATCATATTTAATATTCTCAAACTTTTGGGAAATGAGCAAAAGCCTGCTAAGCTAGTGCTATAAGCTAGTTCAACCACACTAAAAGCTAGTTTAGTAACAGGTATTAAAAAGCTTGGAATTTTGTCATGCCTTTTGTTGCAGGATTGTCACTTCTGACAATTTATTCTAAGGAGTTTATCACTGAATGTACAAGAATATTTATGTTACAAAGGCATGAATATATATTTTTATACTCAATGCTTTTTATAATATTGTTAAATCAGGAATAATCTAAATGTGCAATGATAAATTTAAATAAATTAGGGGATTATAAAATGTTGTGCCATCAATAAAAATGATGCTTTTAGAAGAATTAAATAATGACCAAGAAAAGTGCTAGTGAAACAGTAAGTGACAAGTAGTATGAAAAGACAATATATATAATCCAATACAGTTATGTAAACATATGTGTGCCACTGCAGAGAAAGGAGTCTAGAAAAAACGGCCATGTTTACAATGCACGTAGGGCTCTCCAGAAGGGAGCTGTTTAGCTGGAAGAGAGTGAGCAGAAATCATATTCAAACTTCACTAGCCTAGCCCTGCACCTTGGGCATGGAGCTGCATACATTCAAGGGGAGGGGAATCTTTTTCTGAATTGTTTAAAAGCATCCATTGGACCACTGACAGCCCTGCTGCAAGGGCTGGGATTGTGACCACTATGTACTTTCATCTCCTGGCTAATCTGTATTTTCAATATTTTCATCAATGTGTATTACTTTTGCAGAAGGAAAAAAAAACAGTATGTTAAAGTATTTCTTATTACAAGCAGACAGTTGATGGTAATTGAAGTTGGGAGACCGATACATGGGTATTTATTGTACTATTCTCTCTACCTTTTTGTGTGTGTGTTTGAGAAAGTATCTTCTGGGGCACCTCAAGGACATAATATTTTTCACATCCTGCACTTTGTTAAAATATGGATCTATATCCTTTGTCATAGTGGAGCTTTGTTCTCGAAATCTCTAAGAGAATCCAGTGCCTGAAGAATCTCTAAAGGTTTTACTTTCTTTTCCTTTTTTTTTTAATTGTTAAATTTATTGGGGTGACATTGGTTAGTAAAAACTACATAGGTTTTTAATAACCAACTATACAGTTCTACAATACATCATCTATGTGTTGTGTTATGTGTTCACCCAGAGTCAGTTCTAAAAGATTAAATTTAAAGCTATGTATGCATAGCAAATACAAACCTCTGCTAATTTAACATGGAATGTTTAGGCAAGATTAATAGAGACCTTTAGACTCCAGAAAGTACTATATTTATCTTAAGTACCCACTTAAAATCTAAGCCTATAAGAGGTTTCAATTTGCAAAAGATTAGAAGTTCTTGGTTGATAGTTCTGACATGCAGCGGAAGAGTATTTCAAACCTAGACACATCTCCATTTGTCCCCTTTTTCCCTTTCTTCAAGTAAATGAAAATATTCCTTGAATTGATGAGCTGTTTATTCAGCTATTGTCACACGTTAAATTGACACCTTACGAAATGCTTGCTTGAAATTCAGTCTTTCTAAGCTAATTGTCCCTTGTGCTTTAATCAATAGCTACAGGTAAGTTTTTCCCTGTCTTACCAAGTGTACTAACTGGCTGATCACTGTTCCATCACTAATTAACTGAAGTTGTCTACTTGAACTTAAGTGAGAGTTTCCTTTTTCACCTGACTCTGAATTTAAGAGAGATCAAGTCAAATTTTATCTCTAAACCCTGGACTCATATATCTAATCTCTCTAAACATATAACTCCATGTGGAGGTCTCCCAGCCACTTTACGTGTTCAATACTGACTCCTCTTCTCTCTTCCGCAGCCTGATTTTCTAGTGTCCCCATCGTGGTGAATGACTCCATCGTCCACCCAGTGGCACAAGTGAGAGTTTCCAGCAGCAGCCTGTTTTTCCCTCCCCCTTTATCTCATCACGGTTCCTCTTGTCTGCTTTCAAATTACTTTTTCCCACAGCAACAGCAGCAGTCATCTTTATAAAAGCAAATTAGATGGTGTCCTCCCCTTGCTTAAAAATCCTTGAAAGGCTTTTCATGACTTTTAGGATAAAAACAAAATCCTAAATCCTATATATGGTCTATAAGGCCCCAAATGCACTGGCTCCTGCCCACTTCTCTAGCCACTCTCAGCTCCTATCAGTGCCTCCCAAACACCTACACCTCCTTCCTGCCTCAGGGACTTTAAATATGATGTTTCCTCAAACTAGAAAGCTCTCTCTCCCCACACTCCTTATTAATTCCCATTAGTCATCTAGAATTAAGCTGCAGTTAACAGTAGCTAATGTTGGGAGGAGCATCTTAGGGATGGGGTAGATGAAGCAAGTGATGTCTTTCTTTATAGAAGACTGAGAAGAATTGCCCATGAAGCAGGACAGAGAGTGAAGTTGCAGGTAACAAAAGAGGAGAGCTACAACAGATGGAAGAAAAAGGCGAAGGGAGATAAGGACTGAAATGTCTCCACTGGATCTTACATTTAGAAGGTCCCTGGTGATCTCAGCAAGCAGAGTTACTCCTGAAAGAGAAATGAGGAAAGGGAGACCCTGAATTCAGGCAATCTTTTAAGAAACTTGGCTATAAATGGAAGGAAGATGGTAAAAGAGGGATATGGGATATAAAAAGTTTTGGGGGGTGGGGGGGTTTAAAGTGTGTGTGGGGAGACTGAACATCTCACACCTATAGATCAGGAGTTTTACTCAGCAGTTTACAGATTATCAGCTGTGGACTCTAATATGCTTCTAAAATTGTATGAACAACTATTTTTTTATTGTTAAATTTATTGGGGTGACATTGGCTAGTAAAAATTACATAGGTTCCAAATGTGCAGGTCTGTAATTTTGTAGTCTTAATGAGACCATCTGTGAATTGATCATTATCTGGCCCAATCCTCATAGACTATAGCTTTCTGAAATTTGCTTCCTATTTTTATCCATATCCCACTTCCTAAATCTGTCTTCTAAATTATGCTTTCAGTTAGGCATTGGTTGGTGGATGACTTCACAGAGGATCAGAGAAACTTTCTTTGATATCATAGACTTTTCTGCACATGATACTGCTTTGGAACTAGCTATTGTCATCTGAGGGAATTTTCTGATATACATGAGACTTCCAACATCAGAAATTGTGGCTTAAGGATGAGAGTTCAGGTAATAATGAAAATAGGCAAGGAGGCACTAATGGAGAAACAGAGGTTTTATCGCTCTATGACCCATTGTTATTGGAATACTATAAAATTCTTGTTCATATGCTGGTTAGTATGTGTCTTACAAAGCAACCACAGCTGAGATGCACCAAGACATAGATTCCATTTTTAAAATATCTGTTATCCTGACATCACTGAAACGATGTAATGTTGAATATATGTTTTGCAGTATGCCCAGCTGTGAGAAGATAGCAGCTCTCATTGTTGGGACACTTATCCACCCTCCACTCAAGGTCTCTGGCTGGGTCTGACTCTGAAAACCTGGGGCTTTCTCCTTGGCCTCAGTGCTCAGTCTCCTGCAACACACTGACTCCTACATTAACCCAGAAATACCTTGCTCATATGGGTGCATTTAGCTGGGAAGTTGCCCATTATGATGAACTGAATAACTGTTTATAAACAAATTTTTAAAATGGGGAAGCTTTAGCACATGTACCCTCCCTCATGCACCCCTGTGTTCTCCTTGGTAGGGAGGAGTCCATATATTCCAATCCCTTTGTGCGGCTCTCGCCTGCCCAAAGCCTCCTCATGAAAACTTGGTTCCCACCACACTCCCGCTTCTCTTACCTTCGCTTTCCAAGTCCTATGAAAATTTACCTGTCTGTGTTTTAATTCTCTCTCATTAGTAGAACACTGCCTGATTTGGGAGAATAGTTTCCTGCTAGGATATGTTTTCTCAGAGATGCTACATTTTTATATGAAAGAATGAATGTCTAATAGTGGCATTTCAGATACCATGGTAAGTCAGAGAAAAAGGTTTGGAGATATAGGAATTAAACATGACTGCATTTGTCTGCCTGCCTGCTCTTGCTACTAAATACAACAGCACATTAACTGTAGAAAACAAATAAATTGTGGAAAGAAAGCAAGATTATTTCAAAGGCAACACACGTCAGTGAGTGAGAGTGCCACTGGCACTTGCACAGTTTTGTGTACAGGAAGGGTGCTGGAGCCCAAGCAGGTTGGAAGGGCAGGCTTGAAGTTGCTTCTACATAGCACTTTACAAAAAAATGGATAAAAATGTTAACTGACCCCATTTAAATAAGGGGAGGATTGCTGATAAGAGTTTACTGAAGGGTGTTAAACCACTCGTCAGTTTTTCTTCCTGGGTGCCAGCCACCTCCACAGTCAGATAACATAATTATCAAGTACCTAAGATATACCGGCCAATATTTAATTCTCTTTTATCATAAATATGGAAATATTTTATATACAAGATCATATGAAAGTCTTGTGTTTATCCGTACTAAGGCATAAACTGGAACAACAGAAATCATCTAGATAATCTACTAATGACATTAGCTACACTTATTCTAAATAGAAGAAAAATATGTATCACTTGATCTTTTCCACGTAGTACAATCCTGAAGCAGTAAAAAAGACTCTACTTATTTCCCCCTTATCCCAAATCATCACAGTCCTGGACACAGACATGTAAGTAGGCTCATCCAGTCCTTCCATTTTTATCCATGAATATACTATACGAAGACAGTCACAGAGACACTATCACATTCTGAAATATGCTCACCTCTCTATAGCAGTACTGGGTCATCACTGAGCTACTTACCCACCTCATAGACTAGTAAGACCCACTGAGAGGATGCACATCCAAAGTCCTCCTCTCTATCTATATATGTAGCATACTCATTCCTCTGTAATAAGACTATAATAGTATAGCCAACCATGGAAGAAACATCAACCAGAATGGCATCCCACTTTCACATATCTCTACCACAAAAAAGGAGCATTAAAATTGGCTTGGGAATTCTACTTATGTACTTGGCAGATTATACCGATGGATTTAAAATTTTAAAATATTTTCAGAGATAAGATTATAAGCTCCCCAGTAACAATATAAAGAGTCTCACCATCTAGTTAAAATTTCAAAAATCGTTCACAAGATTTCTCACAGAGCTATTTAAAAAATAAATTCAGACTGAAGAGAATGTGATCTCATGACTGGGTAAAGTAACCTTTCTTCAGGTGGAGACCATGACTACCAGCATCAGAGTCACCATGGATACCTTAAAATGCATATTCGTGGCTTCCTTTTCTTATCTACTGAATGTAAACTTTAAGTTGGTTCTTACGCACACTTGAGGAGAGACACACTCTTCTGTCTGCTGGATAACCCAGCGTTCTTGTTCTCTTCTTGCAGGCTAGCAACACACTGACTTCACAGGGAGGCTGTAAGGGTTCAGGCAGAAACCAGGGTTGATGAGGAAAACTTCCCAGGTAATTGGTGTTAAAAGCTTATTTGGTAAACCAATAACATTGTAACCCAATAGAAAAGTTCAAAGTTTTCCGAATCCCCTGGGTGATGCCTACTTCCTCCCCTTTCCTCCATAAATATTAACATGTGAGGTGGCAGGGAGTCAGGATCTCTCTTCTGGAACATTTTCCAAGGTGCTTCCAGTTGCGTCAGGCCCAGGCACAAGTTTCCATGGATTGGTGAACAGCTGGGGGATCTCATGCATTTGGCTGGCCCTGAGTCTGTAAATTTTGTTTGTGGATTATACTTTGTGTTATTGTGTTTGTGGATTATACTTCGATAATATTGAAGTCTGAAAACCACTGGGCAGATATTATTTAATATATTTACCTATGATTAGGAGGAATAAACACCTCTTCAAAATTGCAGTCTTACTCCCAAGATGACATTGTATTACTAAGTTTAGATAGTTAGGAGTCATGTAAATGGAAATAAATTGGAGAAAGATGTTTTGGAATTTTGACTTAAAGAAGTATTTTTTTTTAATGCAACATATAAACGATGCACTGTAGAATTGTACACCTGGAACCTCTGTAAATTTTGCTAACCAATGTCACCCCAATAAGTTTAACAATAAAAAAAAGAAGTATCTTTTTAAAATTAGATGCTTCCTTAAAATGTCATTACAGCTAAAACTTAGTTTCTTTTTGAGTGTGTACATATGTAAAAGAGGCTTAAGCATGTCTGCTGATTCCATGATCTCAATTGAATACTCTTATAGCTCACAGTTCCTATGGCCATTGAACGGGATTCTTTTTTTCTTTTTCTTTCTTTCTAGGTACCATAGATACTACTGTCTGGTTTGTTACAACACATATTTGAAAAAGAGCTAGGCTAGGGTTCATGCTGTTCGATAAGCATGGTTTCATCTAGGTAACAATGCTCCTTAAAATCCCTCACTCGACTAATTTTGAAAAGTTCAAAGCTGGTTTCCAGATTTCTTTGCATTTCCTAGGCACATTCTTGGATTTTTCTGCTTTCACCACCTTAGTTCAGTTTGTCTTCTTGTGCCTGGTTTCTCTTCTGCACCTGTTAACTCAACGTGGAACTTCTCCTTCATTAAAAAAACAAAGAAACAAAAAAATAAAAAACACTCAAGTAAAAACTTGAGTTTCAGCAAACTTGACTGTTGTTTCAGGGAAATGGGTGGAGGATTTCACTTTTTGGGAAGGGGGTGAATTGGGACAATTACATCAGAGCAACAAACAATTACATCAGAGTACCATTTACTAAATAAAACCTTTCTGCCACCCTACCATTGGTGTCTCTTTTCATTGGTTAATTCATTGTTATGGCTTCTCTCTCTACTACCTCACATTGCATGTCCTCTCTGCAATTGTCTTCAGAGAACTCCAAATTCTTCTGTGTTTGGTTCCTACTCCCAAATTTGGCTCTGGAGTTTTCTTTGCACATTCAAAGTCATTAAGGTGCTCAGCAGAACAAACAGCAAATAACAAAAACCCACCAACTTTCTTCCCTAAGAGCCATCCTCAAAAGACAGATGCATTTTTCCCCTTAGTTATGAAATATTGGCCAAGACTTCCTAGTTAGTAGTTCCAGGCAGCATAGTATTATATTATCAAAATATTTGGGGAAACACTGTGTAACAGGTATAAAAAGAGCTACCATATTTTTGCAGGTATTTTATTATGGTGGAAAGGAAATTAACATTTATTAAATGACTACTAAATATACGAAGTACTGTTGGACTACATGCTTTCATTTATTCATTACAAATTTATTGAACACCTATATGGCACACACTTTCACTTAAGGTATTTACTAGACCTCACCTCCCAGTTTTCCCATCCATGAGACAACTGGACTGGCCCTGGGAACTTAGTGACCACGGACAGCCAACTCTATCCAAGCAACTTCATCCTTAGAGCTAACAGGAGCATCCAATCTCCTTTTTTTATTGAGAGTACAAACATCACCTCGTGAGAAAAGCTCAGACCTCTCGGTTTATGTAAGTTTGGGCCTTTAACTGATATTTAAGTGTGTATATACACTGTGCTTTAGGATCGTGTGTGTTCTTCTTTAGCCAGAGGCTTGGCTTCAGAGAATGTTAAACTTTTCTCCAGAATATGGGATTCAAATTCTTTTTCTACTCAGCCCTAATTCTCCCAGTTGAGGAGGAATGTACGAAACTAAGAGCAGCCTGGCTTCCTCCGCAGCAAGGCCCAGGACGCGAGTAACAAACAACAGGGCAACAGAGGTACCCCGGAGAAATGCGGCCAGCACTGGCTAGGGAACAGCAGACGAGCGGGCTCCAGTTTCGCGTCCCCCGGATCCTGCCCGCCCTCCCCAAACGCCCGCCCCCTCGCGCGACCCTCAACTGCAGGGACGGGGCTAGGGAGGAACGAGCAGTCACGGGCGCGCGCGCGCAGCCCCACCCTCCTAGACGTCACAGACGCGACGCGGCGCAACGCAGTGCAAATTGGGAAAGGGGGATGAGCTGGGCTGGCCGCCGTCGGGACAGCGAAAGCTAATTCTTCCTGGGGTTGGTGGGTGATGGGCCTTTGGCGAGGAGGCTGGCGTTAGTGAAGCGCGCTCGGCGCCAAGGTGAGTGCGGGTCTGGGTCCTGGCCTTTGTTCCCCGGAAGACCGTCCGCAGTTGAATCCCCTTTCCTTCCACCAGCTGCTGGTCACCTGGGAGACAAGCCCTGACCACGGAGAGGGGCGGGACAATCCCGAACACAGAATCGGCTTTGGGAGTAAGGGCCCAACTTCGAGTCTTTCCCGTTGCCCTCCTGGGGTTACCCAGAGAGTTTCGTAGGGACTCAGGTTTTCCTGTCCAGAAAGTGGCCTTGACCATTTCTTTTTTTGGACACTCAGACCTGACTTTGATCTACTGCCTTTTGCTTCCGAACTACAATCCCAGGCCTTACTACAACCTCTCGGAGTGTTAACCAGTCCCTCCTGTACTAGTTAAACTTGCTTTTAGTGAAGGCCAAGTATGAGTTTAAAGAACCTATAAAACTCATTAGAGTTAAAACTATGACTTGCCCAAAGTAAAGCTTTTATTTCTTACAATTTGGCCTCTTTCCTAGAGTTGTGGGGCAAGTAATTTCACCTCCACTCCTCCTTGGAAATTTTCAGAACCCTGAATCGCAATGACACTCACTTATATATAAAACAGCAGATCACACTTCTGGGTTTGTCTTGCCTCCAGTTCATTCTGTGACCTTGAAGCAAGTCACTTAATCATTAACAAAATATGTACCTGAAGACAGAGATGTTGCAGAGCCTAAGGAATTTACAATGTGTTAAAGGCTCTGAGAATTTCAGATGAAAAGGTTGCCTAAGTAAAGGATGTTGCTCTTTATGAATCTGCAAGCATCGTTAATTTGTATATTTTCTGCTGCACCCATTAAAAATGTCAAGTGATTTTTGTTAAAGATGTGTTCCTCAGCTAGGCTTGCTCTGCAGCTTTGCTGTGTAAGCAGATTTTGCATTTCAACAGATTTCTGTTTAGATTCGTTGTTGAATGAATGTATTACATGATGGATTTAGTTTCTCATGATCCACACAGTACTGAACCAGTTTATGTGAAAGGTAATGTAGGTTCTGCTCTGTCTTTATCATATTGATATGGCTGCCTTGAAATGTGTATTTTTTTTTTCTTGTGACATACTAGGTGCATTTATTTATTTATTTATTTATTTATTTATTTATTTTTATGTGGGTAGTTCCCTGGCTGGGAATCAAACCCAGGCCACAGCGTTGACAGCACCGAAGCCTTAAGCCACTACACCACCAGGGAACTCCCTCTAGGTGCATTTTTAAAATTAGATAGTAAAAAATAGCAACCTGTTACTAATGACATAAATGTGCATTAATTGTACATAGGTGTGTATTGTTGTCTTTGAGAAAACAATGCATGAGAAAAACATATTTTAAAGCTGTCTTTCTAGCCTTTTTTTATATATTTATTTGAACTTCATTAATCATTATGGTCATTTGTATATTACTGTAAACATAATGGGAAAGAACCAAAAAGGCTTGTAAAATAAAATTGGAAGATAAATCAAGCACATCATATTTTTTCCATAAAATTTTTAGCATATTTTATTATAAACTTTTATGCATGAAAATACACATACACATATTTTTATAGAAGAGGACGGGGGGGAAAGGTTCATTAAATATGTGTTGCTAATATTAGAAATAAAGAAAAAAATTTTTAAATCTTGGTTATTCCAGTTACATATTGCTGTATAAAATCATTCCAATGCAAAATGGCTTAAAACTACAATTTATTATCTCTCTTGTTTCTCTGGGCTGACTGGACTCAGCTGGTTGGCTATCACTTAGGGATTTCATGCACTTATAGTCAGATAAAGAGCTAGGGTTGGAATCATGGGAAAGCTCATCTAGGCTTGGACATCCCAGATGGCTCATTCACATGGATGGCCATTGATGTTGGCTGGGAGTTCAGCTAGAGATGTCACCTGGAGTGCCTGCATGTAGACTCTTCATGTGGCTTGGACTTCTCACAGCATGGAGGCTGAGTTCTTTAGAGCAAGTATTTGAAGAGACAGGATGTGGAAGCTGTCTCTTAACCCATTTGCACCAGAATACGCGCTCGCGGTGCCTGGGACTACAGTGTTTACCGTGAGATAACTCGCGGATTACAGTCCTAACCTTACCCCTAAAGTTTGCCACATTAAGAAAAACATTATGAAATACTGACCATCACACACATTTCTGTTACATTAGGATTAGAGTCAAGCTCTGTTCTGAAATAACTCCAAGAACAGTTTTTATATTTTATTTTCTCATTGAAAGCCTCAGGGAATGTGTTTATGTAAAATTAAATGAATATGGCAATGAGCTGCACTTTTTTTTTATAAATGGGAAATGGGTTAAAGTCTCTTAAAACTTAGACTCAGAAATTGACATAGCATTACTTCCATTCTCTATTGGTTAGAGCAGTCAGAGCCCTCCCCCAAACCTATAATAAGAGGTCTGCATTTTGAAGGGAAAATAAAAAAGAATGTGGCCATCTTCAACCTACCGTTTTGTTGACAAAGTTGTATTTGTGCTGCCAGTGTATGTGTATGGTGGCAAGTTTGAGAACTTAATTGTCTGGTTTTGGGGATGATGACAGCTCTGATGGCCATACCAGAAAAATTGCTCTGAAAGGTAGGCTAGGCGCTGGCGTCGCTGCATAACTTCCCAAGGGGAGTACTTTGAAGGTTACCATGCTGATATACAACAATGAGGTGTGTACCATGGTGATATACAGCAATGAGGTGTGTAGCACTTTCTCTAAGATGAGCTTGTGAAATTGTCTGACTTCATGTAGTGTAACAATTTATTGTTGGGTTATTATTTAATGAGTATAACTTTGGTCTTCATAACTAGACTTAAGATATTTGTGATCAGAAGCCCTGTGGTACACTCTTCCTTTCGTAGAGCATCAGTTCCCGTACCCCTGGGGATATGTGCTGGGCCTTTCAAAGGTACGCAAAAAATAATCATTAATGGCAAAAAAACAAGTAAAGTAAAAAATGCATAATGTTAGCTATGGAACAATAAATGTTAAGGTGAATCACCATTAATGGAGACACTTCAAAATTAGATCACATTAGTGAGTGATGATTGGTGAGGGTGTGACCATGAACCCTTCCCCCAAACCGCTTTTCTGTTAGTCATTACCCACAGTTTCAGAACAATTTATTTGCGACGTTTCTAGAACTTCCCCAAACATATAAATACATCCATAGCCAGACTGTTTGATCATTTTAGTCATTGACTGAGTAAACATAAGTGTGTTGTCTTTAATTGTGATTCTTTTCAAGTAGTTTTTTAATTTATTGTCTAAATACTTGATCATCATCAATATTTAACTGTGTTGTGAATATGGTAAAATTAAATGTGGTTTGTACTTTAGTAATTTTTCTTTTCCTAACTTATTACCTCATTTCTACTATTTTACATTAAGATCAGCACTGCACAAAAGTGTCAGCATTTGAAAACAGCTTTTAAAAACAAGGGGTACAATTTATAGAAATGGTCTAAAATGGGTGCACAAGTGGAAAAAAGGTTGGGAACCCCTCTTCTAAGTGGATTTTTTGAACACTGATCTCAAGATACATCACAGTGCCATATATATATATATATGGTAGATGTGCAGAAAATACCGCAAGTTTTAGCAGTAATTATTTCTTAAAAGGATTGATTCCTCTTAATCCTTTAGGATTGCTTTAAAACAGATTATTTCATCAATATGTACCTGTCTGCAGCATTGTAACTAGAATGAGTATAGAATGGATTATATGCAATTTAAGACAGGACATATTGAATACTGTTACTGTCCGAAGGGCAAGCGGTGAAGTAAGGTGCGATGAGGGATGGCCAGCGCAGACCAACTTTGCTTTCCTTTCAGTGTTGCCAAGGACCTGGGCAGTGGCTGTGAAGCACTAGTTGCCATATCAGGACCAGTGTGAATGACCACAGATCTCAGGCTTCACTTTTGTACTCTTTTATTCTTCACTCTGTGGTTCAAGTCACCTAATCTCTACTCTTCTCTTTGGAAGGATAGGAAGGATGTCTGAAAGAAAGAGGGATGTATGTAACAGGAAAACTAGAGGCATTTGTGGCTGGGTTTTTCCAGACAGCCCTCGTCTCTGCCTTCCATTTTCTCCCCATTTGTGAGCGCATTGTCAGCACTGTCTGGATTTCACTTCTGGAGCATTGCTGTTTGACAAAAGCTGGACTTCTTCATCTTTACCAGGTTTACACATCTTTTTGTTTTAGAAGAACTCTCATTTTTTTTTACATATACTTTTGTTTTTTAGAATTCTTTTTGAAGCATAACATAGTTTTAATGGGTTATATGTTATATTTAGTTTGTTCTGGTTTGTTGTAACAGCAACAAACTGCTGCTGCTTTTTTCCTTGTTTTTACTGTTGCAGCCAGAATAAGGAAACTGAATTCATTCAGTCAATATAGCCTTAATTTATTTTCTGTTGGTCGACGTTGAAATTTCTTTAGTGTCATAATGCAGCAGAATGACTTATCAAAAATTTAACACGTTAAATTTTACGTAGATTTAAGTTGGTTATACGAGAGCTGTCCAGAAAGTATCCAGCCATGTAATAGGAAAAATAGAGGCATTTATGGCTGGATTTTTTCCGGACAGCCCTCGTATATCCTTTGCTTTGCCACTGATTATGAAAAAATACTCTTTACTTTGTGCTTTGACTTCTGCAAAAATGTATGTGATTTTTAACACCAGGCATCTTATTTCATGATATAACTTACATAATTTTTTGAATGAAAATGGAAACAACTGTGATCCTTTGACATTATCAGAGAAAGTTATTACTTATTTCAGCTATTCTCAAAAATCAAATAAGGACAGAAAGGGTAACTTTTAAAAAGCAAAATCTTTCTCCTAGTAACCCTCACTAGCAAGTTTGATGTTGTCAAAATCTTAATGCTGTACTTACCTCCATGTGTCTAATCATTTGCCAGTTCCTGTCATTCTGCCTTTGCAGTGTATCTTGTATCTGCCTCCTTCATTCCATTTCTGCTGCCCTAGTTCTGACCTCATCATCTATCATTCCTTAGGATCATTATAATAGGTTACTAGTGTCTTCCTTATCTCCAGTCTTTTAAAGCCTTTAAAACTGTTGTCAGTTTGGATTACATAACTCCCTTCTTAGAACCCTGCAATGGCTGTTACTCTTCTTTTTCATTTAATTTTTCAGTTACCTTTGACATTCAGGATTACCTATATTAGTTTCAGGTGTATAGCATGGTTGTTAGACGTTTATTTATATAACTTATAAAGTGATCCCCCGGGCTCTCTTGTTACTTTTAGAAAATAAAATAATGAAAGACTTTATTGTGACATTCAGGGGCTTCCATTTTCTGTTCCCACACCTTTTTTCAGGTTTTAGTGTCTGAAAGACCCTTGTTTATTCTCTGTACTGGCTAATTCCTAAAGACTTTCTTTACTTCCTTAACTTTTTCCTCATGATGTTTCTCATCTCTCTCAAAAGCCTTCTCCCACTAACATTCACACAAATGATCTCTTCCCATGATGTCTCCCAAGATCCCTCTAGTCATGCTGATCTTCTTAATTTTTCTTATTGTAAACTATTTGTAACTCTTTATAGTTACAAATAATATAGATATCATATTATATTATCACTGCTTAAAACTTTCTCTTTCACATTAGTTTTTAAAATTTGTGAGGAAGCAAATCGCATCTAATCCTTGTGTTCCTAGAAGCACAGTGTCTTCCATACAGCAGAATAATATCTGTCAATGTTTGAGTTGAATTTAACTTTGAAATAGCTAATGATTTACTATTTTAAGTTGCCTAGGAGGCATATATAGTTTTTAAAGATCCAGACTTTAAAGGTAATCACAAGAAACAGATTCAACTGAGAACAAACACATTCTAGAACTTCATTTTAGAAAGTTCAAATCAATAGCTTTTTTTCTCAGCCAAGAAATCTAATTGTCATGAATCAACAAAATAGATTCTACCTGGCTTTTTGAACACACATTCTGTTGTTAGACCAGTAGTTCTTATGACCCAGATAGAGGATAGAATTGGAAAACAGATACTATCAGACTGATACTTTGTTACTCTGTATAACTATGGCTTTAGTCCTTAATCTTAGTAGAGTTAGTATTGTCACCAGTGGAAAAGAAAGGAGGGGAGAGGTTTTTAGGAATTACATTTCAAGAGCTGACTTATATCAGGAGAGCAAATGTTGGCTTTCCATGGTTGAGTAAGCTTGAGATCCTGCCTGAGCTTGCTGGGGACAGAAAAGTCAGGGTTAACTCTTCTTGTTACTACCTTATTGTCTTCTGGCCCTCATTAATAGTCCAAGTTTTGGTGTCCCCTGCCACAGTGATGTCTGTTGGGGGTATCACTGAGGTCTCAGATTTTTTTAATCACCTTACTGAAAAGTAGCTTTCTCTTAGTCAAAAGTATTAATCCTCAACTGCTGCTGCTTTTGTTTAGTAGAAATCATGTTTCTGGAACACCACCTCACTCTATCCTATTATCCTCTTTTTTTATTGCCAGTTTTTTAAGTTATAAACAATCTTACTTTCATTTCCTTATTTCTTAACGCTTGTGGTCTTCCACTCACTCCAGTGTATGGCAGCTGTACTTCACAAGGTTACATATACAAGGGCTATATAGAAAGTATCTAGCCATGTAATATGAAAAATAGAGGTATTTATGGCTGGATTATTTCCGGACAGCCATCGTATATCAGACTGGTCCAGTAGTCCAAATCTGTATTTATAAATCAGTATTTAAAAACATATTTTTATATTTGCTTTTTTTACCCATAACTTCATGACTTTTACATCTTTCTGGGTCTTCTTTTCATATTTATATACAATTGAATATTTTTATTCATACTTGCATTGTTATATTCATATAATTGCTTTCTTTAAAAATTTTTTATGAAATATATGTTAACTACATTATATATATTCTTTTGTATGGCATGAAGCATGATACCACTGATGCTCCTTGTGTCTGCCTCCCTGATTACATTCTTTGCCTCCTCAAACTGGAATTTTATGTTCAACATATCCTTTTTCTCTTTATAGGCTTACCTCGTTTGTGTCTTAAGCAATATATTGCTCAATGTAGTTTGTTTTTAAACTTTACATAAATGATGTTATTTGTATTCCTGCTTTTTCACTCAGTGCTGGGGAGATAGGCAGCAGATGAGGTGGTGGGTGTGGGAGGATAGGGTATGTTCTTTGGTTAAAGTGTTTAGTCTGGGAGGTAGGGACCAAGTTTTATATATTCCTCATATCTTTAACACATAGATAGTGGTTTTTTGCAACCTAAGACACTCAAATGATGCTGTTGTCGATAAGTCTGAGGAAATCCAAGGGATCCCTATCATACTCTTTTTTTAAATAGAAGCTCTTAGCTGTTTTGGTGATCAATTGTTGATGAATTAGATACCTAACTAAAAGAACGTATTTTAACATTAATTGATCTATTTGGAAGTGATGGTATAGTCGAGAGGCTCTTCCCCTGTCACTGTAGCTTTAGATACAAAATGCAGAATGGAGGGAAAAGTGTAGAAGATATTTATATATAACATCACTCTTTTTAAATGTATAGATCTGGGGATTCCCTGGTGGTGAAGTGGCTGGGCTTCCGCACTCTCAACCCCATGGCCTGGGTTCAATTCCCAGCCAGGGAACTGCCCAAAAAACAAACCAACAAACAAATACAGATATGAAGCTACTAATTCAAGTGTTTGGTTAAATATGTGTTTATAGATACATGGACCAAGTATATATGGAAAAAATTGAAAATTATAAAATTGTGACTTGTAGAGAACAGTGGATTAATGGTACCCGTCTATAAGGAATGCATATCAAGATACCAGAAAGTATTAGTATTTAGTATAAAATGAGACTAGAATCAAAGCAGATTGGGGTGCTTTAGAGTTGCACACAGGTGCACAGAAGCCTTTCCCCCTTAAAGTTGTACCTTACTCAGCTTTTTAGAATTAGATGCCCATTCATCTAATAATAGTGAAGTGATAGGAAAAAATCATAATCTCTTAAACATATTAAAGTGGCCATTTATTCAAATTGTAATTAGTTCTTCACCGCTAACCACCTAGTATAATTTAATTGGACTTCTGAAGTTTTCATTTGGTGACATTTAGGATCTTTCCAAGACTCCCCATTTGGTGTGCTCCCCTGATCTCTCCTATCCACGTGTATCCCTGCACATGTACACACACACACACACACACACACTCCCTTAATTTGTACGTACTAGCTTTTCTTGCTCTTGTCTTCACTTTGTTTACTGCCGCCTCCATTTTCCTATCAATTTAACCGATGAGATGAGGAAACGAAGAATGTTACGAAACATCAAAGACCTTTACAGAGTAAACCAAAGTACTTGGGTGTATTCTGCCAGAAACATATTCATATGTTCCCAGCACCATATGAAGTGGCCTGGTATACCTGTCCCACCTCTGTTTATTTATATATATATATAAACTGATATCATCAATGAAAAAAATATTTCTAAATGAAACTTCCTTCTATTTGTGATCTGTATACATTAATGCACATTTAATTTAAAAATGTGTAGCTGTTTATTCTGTTAGTTCCTTTGACAAGAAAGATTCCTAATATTTAAGGCAAAATGATGCAAATAGTAATTCATTTAGTTAATGAGAATTTGAAAAAAATTAAATTGTTGATTGAAATCTTGTACTTCCAAAATCAGTACTCAAGGTAATTGACAATTAACTCTGCTAGCAAAGGATATAGTTTAAGAGTTTTAGTTTTTTAACTCCTCACTTATTTTATTGTTGATGAGGAAAACTAGTGGAATTATTTGTGTTCATTTTGTTTCAGAAAAGAACTACTTTTAATGAAGTACACCATCTATTGTGAAAGTGAAAAAGTAAAGATTATTCATCATGCCTGCCGTGGCTTCAGTTCCTAAAGAACTCTACCTCAGTTCTTCACTAAAAGACCTCAATAAGAAAACAGAAGTTAAACCAGAGAAAATAAGCACTAAGAAGTATGTATCCATTGCTAGTTTGAGTCATATATTAATTTTTAGTTCATTTCCATATTAGTAAATGAGCTAGGTAAATAGTTTAAAGTTTATTTGAACAATGGCATCATCTCACAACTAAAGTAAGACCTCCTTAGAGAAGTTCTTAACTTTATCTTGACAGAACATACATATTCTGCTAATATGCACTGACAGTATACCAGATCGTAAGTTCAAAAGATAAAAACTTAACAAGGATTCAACAAAACTCATTCAGCCAGTTAATATCTTTTCATAAAACAGTATAAAATTACTTCTTAAAGATTTTTTTATCCTTATGTATTTCACATATAAGAGATAGTCTTAGCATAGTCTTTCTTTGATTAAAAGAGGAGAGAAATGTATTTTTATCTAATATTCAGCAAAGTATTAAGTTGTGCCAATTTGACATAAACTTTTAACCTAATGATTTACTTTATGTATCGTAGAGTTGGAAATAAGAGTTTCAGGAAGAAAGGTGGGAGCCCGCCATATACCCCAGACTTGGGGCAAGCAGATTTTAGAATTGAGGGGAGAAATGGGTCTTCCATGACTGGAGATAAATGGGAAACTCTTTAAAATATGATAAGATTCCAAACGAACTTGTGATGAGGCATCTAAAAAAACATAATTACACAGGGGCATCCTTATGAGTTATTTTCTAAAGGAAATAAACAGAAGATGGGAAGAAAAGAAAACCTTAAGGATGAAGACAGAAATAGCAGGGACTTTAAAGAAGGTCAGGGAAAAAAATCCCAGAATGAACTAATATTCCTAAACATTACTAAGAACAAAAAGGGCATTTTATAAGAGAACTTTTGGGGGACAGGAAGAATAAGAGTTTGGCCTACTTTTACATCTTAACTACTTCTTGAGTTAAGTTGGTACTGTTGATGGGGAAACAGAGAAAGTAGCTCTGTTTAATTCCTATTGAATAATTCAAATAGGAAACAGTGGGAAAGATAAAGTCACTTTGACTCTTTCTCAGAGAGCATCACTCAGAGAGCATCATCCAACCCTAAGGCAGATGGATCCATTTTAACAGTGTTTGGTTTTGCTCTAGGACTACTCTGATCCCATAGGAAGTGGTATGCTGGAAGGACTTCCTAAATATACCACCACAAACTCATGTTCTTGCTATGTCATAACATGGTTCTAGAAACTGTAGAATCCTTTTAGGATGCGTGGCTGTTTCCTTGGACTCACAGTGGTACTTCAACTGTCTCAGTTCCATCTGCTACATATAGGCATGAGATGTACATGCATCGCAGTGAAAGAAATTTGAGGAAAACCCAAGGACTGTTGCACCCACTCCTAAACTTTGGAGAATCTCCTTACTAACTTTGTTACCTCTGTCCTAGGACTGTAATGCCATGTGAGACAGAGCATACACAGTGACTGCAATGGTTCTTGTATAGGATCATCTTTGGTCCTAAATACCACTTTCTATTTTCTTGGCCTGACCAACTTCATCATTAATTCATGTCACAGTCTTGGAGCACTGTTTGAAAAAATACAGAAAACAAGGTGGACTGCTTTGTATAACTAAGTTACTGAAAAAGTATACTGTATGTAAGCATTGGCATTATAACTTGGTTGCGAAAACTATTTAATAATATAACTATTATTAAATAATAAAACTATTTAATAAAATAACTATTTTAATAATTTGCTTTCTAAAAACTGTCAAACCAAGACAGTGTCCTTAGGGTGAATGCCACAGACTCTTCAAATTATTTTACTGTAGTAGAATTTTAAGATGACATGTATTTGGTCTTTAAAGTCTCTTTTTCTTCTAGGACCAGAGTATAGTTTAGCCATTTTATAGAAAACCTTAACTAAGTAAAAAGATTGAATTTATGTCCTCTTTTCTTTCCCTAGTTTCTTGGATTTTTAGGTGGGGAGAATTTTACATTAATGGTTAGAAAGGAATGAGAAGAACTGAAAGTATTTGTTTTAACATTAAAATAATAAAGATTTTAATTCTCCCACTTTAAATACAAATGATATGTTCTTTAATTATACACTATCACTATTATGTGGCTGCCTGAGGACCACTTGCTTCAGGATTTTCTATTACAGCAAATCTTTTAAAACTGGTCTGCATTTTGAACAGTTGGTGTTGTATAAACAACTATGATGAAACAGAAGTGTTTACTTGTAGCATAAGGGAAATTTCCAGGTTGCATCCAAGTTTATATCTAACCTAGTATTGATTCTGAAATAGTTTAACCTAAATTATGAAATTTATTTTATCGCAATTCTCTGTGGACTTTAGACATGACTTTTTCCCCCTGTCAGGTGTTTTAATTATTTTTTTCTCTAATTTTAAGTTACGTACAGAGTGCCCTGAAGATCTTCAAGACAGCCGAAGAAAGCAGATTAGATCGGGATGAGGAAAGGGCCTATGTACTATATATGAAATATGTGACTGTTTATAATCTTATCAAAAAAAGGCCTGATTTCAAGCAACAGCAGGTACCTTTTATTTCTGCATTTTTATTTGCTGTTATTTTTGCACAATGGAGTTATTGATCTCCTCTGGAGTTTTAACTAATACTGAAATTTAAATCACATTATGTAGCATAGCATCAAGTTCAAACATTTATGCAGATAGAAAAGGTAAGCTGAAGATTTAGTTTCATTATTTGCAAATGTATGTGTACATATGTGGATACACACACTATATTTTGCATTGCGCTAGTACAAGTTTATAGTAACATACAGATTCATAATCACTTATGATAAATCATTGCCAGGTCAAGTGGAAGGATTCCGTTTACTCATACCTTAAATAAGAAAAATAGGACTGTACTTCCTCAAGATTCAAGGTTTAATCACTTGTTTTTATGTATGTGACAACTTTTTATCACTGACACTGTAGCCATATTAAAGATCTGTTTGCATAATTAATGCTGAGTGCTTCCATTTTTATACATTATTATTATATTTATTTTTTGCTTTTAATCCTTTGAATAGATGCTCTTCTTCAGTTTGCTGCAGCTATGGTTAGTTAGGGCAGGGAGAGTGTAAATGAAAAAAGAACTAATGACTAGGTTAAGTGCGGCTAGAGAAAATTGTTGCATTTCATTTGCACCAGAAACAGGCAAAAAAAAGAACACAGAGACGAGGTTAAAGAAACGGGAAGAATTTTGTGTTCCTTGTTCCACGTTTACTTAGAAACAACCCTGCATAAATAGTAGCAAATTACTGCCTATAGATTTCTTACTTGGTAGAGAAGCCATTCTTGAATTAATAATGAAGATTTTTATTTTCTTCACTGGTAGTAGGCTTGCCTTGCCTCATTTAAATTGACTTACAGAAGTTAAAAAAGTTCTCTTATTATTTGAAATAACCTTATTTTTCTCTACAGTAGTGGGACTGATAAAATTTCTTTTGGTTGTTGATTAAGGGATATAACTTCAGTTATATTTAATGGTGATAAATCATTGCTGGTGTTTCTTCTACCACAAGGTTTGCTAATAATAGTTAGGGGTTTTAGATCTAGCTTTGGAAAGGTAGTTCCTTGCATTTGGAGGTTGATCCAGTATATAAATGGCTGGATTGTCCCTGTCCTTGGAAAATTCTTGGGCATACTTACCTGCAGATAGAGAGGCCTGCCTAAATTCAGACAAGTTTTTTATGCTCTTTGATGTTTTTTACAGTACCTTTTAGTGGAATTGCTTAAAAAGAAGTGTACAAGTGTTTGCTAAAGTAAATATTTTTTAAAAATTTGCAAATTTGGATAAGTTTGGTACTTTTGATATTTGCCATTTTGTCTGTTATTGTTGGGCCATTTTTATGCATGTTTTAATTTTTTGCTTTATTTTTCTAAGTTAGTAGTTCCTTTTTTAATTCACAATATTGGGAGTGTTTTTATAGCTACTTTTTTTTTTTTAAACATGAGAAGATTGAGAGTAGTAAATTTAATCAATAAGAGATTTTTCCATTTCCACAAAATATTTATTGCATTTCTAAAAGGAGTATCTAGTTGAAAGTGACAGGATTTGTTCAGGTTAGGAAACTCCCTGTTACTTCATGTTAACAGTTGTTGAGTTCCTAGTTTTCAGTAAAAGGACTATTTTCATTTGCTCTGTCGAGGGTACCACATCTGCTTTGGTCTTAGAACTGTTTTTGTTTTATTTTATTTAGCCCAACTTCTCTGGTGTACTTCAGGTATGTGAAGTGTTAAATTTATTAATGAAATACTTTTTGGTTTTTATGTTTTAAATCAGATAGGGACAGAAAATGTAATGCCACCAGTCTTCTTCAGAAACTCGATCTTGCACTATTATTTTACAGTAGAGAATATTTAAGCTTTAGATAAAAGTTTTTAATTTAGCAGGCTCTCTAGTAGAGGACACAGTACATTTATTGCTTACTCATCAAAAAAAATCAGTTTATGAAGAATTTTTTCAGGGTTATGTGAAAAGGGAAGAAGGCAAATATATTGAAAATACTAGTATAACAAAGTCTACATAAAGTTAGAATGATGTTTTTAAATCTCCATGGCATTCTTTATAATTAGTCCTAAATATTATTGGTAAACCTCTTTGGGAAATCATGAGAGTTTCTTGAATTTGTATATAGAGAAATAGGAAAGTTCTCCTTAGTAAACCTAAGAAGCATATAGTTTCGGGTTTTGTAGTTCTGCCAATTGTCAGTACTATTGAAAATTTGAAAATATTTATACTTATTTTAACTGTGCTCCCTTAAGATAATAAGTTTTCACAAGAAACCTCATTAATATCAAGGGAGTGTCTTCTGGTAGTTTGTAATAGGCATAACCAAACACATACAATTTTTTCAGCATTTAAACAGAGTTAAGCTGAGCTTACCCACTAGATTCTTAATGTTTTATGTCAAAACAGTAATGAAACAAGTCATAGTATTTTTTGGTTTTACTTTGTTTTTATTAGAGTAATGTTTACACTTTGCTTTCTATTAAAAAAGTATTCTATCAGTAATCAGGAGTTTGTGGTAACTGAAGTAAGTATAGTTTCCACTGTAATTTTCAATTGACACAATGTTGAACAAATTATATACTTTTATTGAAATTCATAGTGAATGGCCCTTTTTATTTATTTAGCCTTTAATTTAGAAGAATAAACTCAACCAAAACATGATCTACTTTTAGGCTACATAGATATACATATGTTAGCTGTTACCAACAGATTTATTCACCCAAAGCTTTTGGGTGAATTTTTTACCTTTTGGCTTTTCTTTTTTAAATTTTTGATAACTGTATTTTGTGAAGAACTATGTTAGTAGGTTCTATTTGCAAAGTCATACTGACAAGTTGTGGCAAATTAGTTTCAGCAATTAGTTAACTGAGTCTCACTGCACTACTATCATGTCTAACCAGCCTTGATTTGAAAATATCCCTCCTCGCAGGATGTAATGCATGACTGCTTAGAGAAGTGATTTTTTTAAAGAAAACTTCATTATGCTTATTAGTAAATTATGTGCCAAACATTTTGTGTTTTTTTAAGGTAAATTATATTATTGATGGTTTATTTTCTATCATTTGAATTTTAGTTATTCGAGGTTTCCTCAAATGTAAGACTTATTTTTTTGTCTAAAGTGTTTCGACTCCAGTTGGAAAGTGGGTAGCTGTTGTAAAATACAGGTGGAAGCAAACATATCTCAGTTTTAAAACAAATAAAAGACAACAAATCCTATGCTATAGACTGATACAGAGTTTGCTTTATTGTTTCTTAGACTAGAGGGGAAGAAAATGTATATAAATCCCAGTTCCTAGAAATAAATCCTGTGTTAACTGGGACACAAAAATTAAAATCTTTTGCTCTGTTACTTATGGTAGCAAATGTATTATGCTGTTGAAAACTTTGCTTTTGGGCACTTATTTATAAACAGTAAGAATAGTATTTACACTATTAAAGGTGCCTTGCAACTAAGTAAAATTATTACCTACTGAAATTTTGTTATCATACTAATGGTATGACGAGATACTTTTAAAACATTTGGAGAATAAGTTATGCACTTATGTAGGTTAAAAGTTTTTTAAAAAAAACATTTCATTCAATGATAATGTTTTCATTTAAACCAGCAATATCCAACTTTTTGGCTTCCCTGGGCCACATTAGAAGAATTGTCTTGGGCCACACATAAAATTCACTAACACTAATGATAGTTGATGAGCTTAAAAAAAAAAAAAAGAAAAGAAAAAAGAAGAGGTCACCATAAGATCTTATAATTTTTAAGAATGTGTGTTGGGTTGCCTTCCTGGGCTCAGGTCGGACATGCCTGATCTAAACTTTCCTTTATATAAGTACCATCGTTGTAATGTTTTTATGAGTAGAGCTGTGTACAATGGCAAGTATTAACAGTATAGGCTGGTTTTCCTATAATTTTTAGGACTACGTTCATTCAATGCTTGGACCTGCAAACATCAAAAAGGCCATTGAAGAAGCTGAAAGACTCTCTGAAAGCCTTAAACTCAGGTACAGACATTAGTATTATAAAATATTTAAAAGAATGTAAATTTAGAAGACAAAAGTAATAGAATTTGTCTGTTTATATTGATCATGTATATAAATCCCAGTTCCTAGAAATAAATCCTGTGTTAACTGGGACACAAAAATTAAAATCTTTTGCTCTATTACTTATGTTCATGCATTGCTGAGTTTTTAAAATGCTTCGAATGATATATTATTAAGGTAAGCATTGGTGTATTAGGTTAGAGCTTTTTTTCTAAGTTTCTGACAGGATTCTTCAGAAAAATACAATTTCTTATATGCCCCCTGTTGTAATGTGTTACTGAACACTGGTCTTACAGAAATGAAGAATTTACTGTAACTTTTGATCTGCCTGATTGCAGAAGTTACATGTCGTTTTTGTTTGGATTTTTTTTTTGTTTGCTTGTTTGTTTTATTGTTAAACTTATTTGGGACACATTAGTTAGTAAAAAGTATGTTTTTTTAATAAAGCTAATTCTGGCATTTGCAATGACAGGTTTACCAGGCTTATAAAATAATTAGAAATTGAAAATACTTTGTTTCATATTTTAGTCATTTCTTAAATAACAAAATAAAAAGGGAACTATTTTTAGTTCTGTATTTTTTCAGTTAATTATTATATAATAGTTATATACATCATAGTTTTTATTTACAAATTATCTTCTTAAACTAATGTATTGCCTTCATCCTTTCCAGAAATTACCAATCTTGGGTCTGGAATATGCTAAAGTGGATGATACCATTTAGAGTCACTATTCTCTTTCTCTTTTAGCCAGTTAATTAAGTAGAATAGACTTTCTTCTCATCATTGGGTTGCCTGTTAGTAACTATTTTCTTTTGGATTTGCCTAGTTTTTTCCTTATCACACTAATACTAACAATAATCATGTTCTTTATCTCTTTTGTCTTTGAGCCTTACGTCCTTCATTGATTGGTTCTCTGCACATTTTAATATTTTGAACCATTTTATAAGTGAATGAGGCTTTATACTTAATTTTAGGATTTTAAAATTGTAAATTCTTTTAAAAGGAAATTGCAGCAAATTTGAAACATTAAAAAGGTTGAAATTAGTGGGAGGGAAAGAGTAGCAAGAGCTTAAAAAACTTCAACTTGAGAGCATAGATAGAGTTTCTTTTCAAAATTTGTGGACAATCTGAAGTAAATCTACAGAAAGCAGAGTTACAAGTTGTAGCTTGTAATGAACAACAGCAGTGTCAAATTTCAATTGAAGGAAGAAAATATGTACCCAAGGCAAGGTACTAGCGTTAATGTAACCAGAACTCCTTTCCTTTCCCTGATCATGGCAATAAGAGACATCTTGACTTCTTTTTTCAACTAGATATGAAGAAGCTGAAGTTCGGAAAAAACTTGAAGAAAAAGACAGACAGGAGGAAGAGCAGCTGCAGAAACAGAAAAGACTGGAAGCAGGAAGAGAAGATTGTGGCACATCAGCCAAAAGTTCTTTGGAAAATGTATTGGATTCCAAAGACAAAACCCAAAAGGTATTTCAAATTATTCTTTGAGATAAAAAGACTCTTCTCAGATGATCTGCTTAAGAACAGTTTAGATACCAGTACACTTCACCTCCTCAGAAACTAGTCTTCCTAAAATATAATTTCCCTTGCATTGTTCAAATTCATAGAAAGATTTCTGGTTTAATTTTTCTTAAGTATTTTGGAGCTTTCAGCTACTATTTGTATGCATATCATCGATTTTATTAAGAAGTAGTTGTTGAATTGTTATGACATTGAGCTACGTATTATGTAAAAAAAAGTGAAGAAATCTTTTCCTTTGATTTTACAAATTCATGTAAGAAATAATACTGCCTTAGAGAGGTGTTCATTTATAAGTCAAATGGCAGATTAAAAAAAAAATAACAAGACTTCTTTTTTTTTAAGTTCTTTATTTCACATGCCCATTTCAGCAATATTAAAACATATGTTTCTCATATATGTATTCACTCTTTTTATAGATTTAAAATATGAAATGTTGGATGAATGTTACAAATTACAATAAAAATTTACAAGAAAATAAAGAATAAGATGAAAGACTTAAGAATTATGTTAAAATCCTAGTGCAAATATAACAAGAATAAAGGATATGGGTGATATTAATATTCAGACTAGGTTTTCACAATCTTAATTTCTCTGTTCCCTTCCACTTAAAATCTGAAAAAGTATTCATTATAAATTGGAAGTACAGAACTCTTAGAAAATCATTGGAGGGAGAGTTACATGATTCTTCTTACAGATACAATTTACAATTCAGTAACCTGTAAGCCATTGAAAAAGTAACTCCATATCCAACAAAAAAAAGCCAAAGCACGATTTGGCTGGGGAAGAGGCAGCAAATACGTAATTGTGTGGTAGATCCGTGCTCCACCAAAGAGTCTGAAGTGCAGGACGGATGTAGAGAAATCTGGGCCACTTAAGGAATACAGAAGGCCAATGCCAAGAAATGGCATGATATTTTCAAGATCATTTAGGTGGACCCTTTGTACGCGTTCCACTCTGTCATCTGTCCGAAGATACTTCTTGGTATTTTCTCCTTTGCCAAAGCTTGCACAGTCTTCTGGGTTGGCAAAAACCTTTCTTGTCAATCTAAAGAATGCAGTTGTAGTACTCATAAACATCATTTTTGAGAGAACAATCGTTGTATAGGAGGCAAAAGCCATGAATACTTCATTTTCCATTAGCTGGGTAATGTCAACCATTTTTTTCAATTTTGATTGTGGACCCCAGCAGGCATAAGGCAGCAAACTTGTCCTAGCCAACAAGACTTCAAAGAACTATGTCAAAGAGACTTTTTAAATCTCTTCATTTTGTTGCTTTTCCAAGAGCGGAGCCAAGTATTTTTTGTTTAGCCTCTTTATATTGAAAAGAGAATACAGTTAACCCTGTTACCCAGCTTCAGTAGTCAACTAACATTTGCCATATTTTTTATGTGCACCTCTCCCCTAGATTTATTCAAAAGCAAAATCCAGATAACGTATCATTTTGCTCC
The DNA here is from genome assembly GCA_004026885.1 of Lyroderma lyra. Lineage (NCBI taxonomy): Eukaryota > Metazoa > Chordata > Mammalia > Chiroptera > Megadermatidae > Lyroderma > Lyroderma lyra. Next base: position 106,463 of record PVJL010003350.1, read on the forward strand.
TAAATTTCAGTATGCATCTCAAAGGGACTTTTAAAAAAAATTAAACTATAATTGGCATACAATATTATATTAGTTTCAGTTGTACAACATAGTGATTTGACATTTACATTTCCATATTTTACGATGTGATCACCACACTAAGTCTAGTAACGATATGTCACAATGCAGACTTACCACACTATTATTGATTATCTTCCCCTTCAACTATTTTACCCATCCCTCCAACCCCCTTGCCTTTGGCAACCATCAGTTTGTTCTTTGTTTCCATGAATCTGTTTTTGTTTTGTGTTGTTTGTTTGTTAGTTTAATTCCACATATAAGTGAAATCATGCAGTATTTGTCTCTAATTGACTTATTTCACTTAGCATAATACCCTTTAGGTCCATCCATGTCACAAATAGTAAGATTTCATTCTTTCTTATTGATGAGTAATATTCCACTGTAATATATACCACATCTTTCTTTATCCATTCATCTGTCAGTGGACAGCTAGTTTGCTTGCGTATCTTGACTGTTGTAAATAATGCTACAATGAATAGGGGTGCATATATCTTTTCAAATTAGTGTTTTCATTTTCTTTGGATAAATATCCAGAGGTAGAATTGCTGGGTCGTATGGTAGTTCTATTTTTAGTGTTTTTGAGGAATCTCCATGATGTTTTCCATAGGGGTTGCACCAATTTACATTCTGACCAGTTCGTGAACTTAATTGTCAGACCATGTATTATTTGGTTTGCTTGTATTTTGTTAAGAATTTTTGTATCTTTGTTCATTAGGGATAGTAGCCTATCATGTTGTTGTTGTTGTTGTTGTCTTTGTCTTATTTTGGTGTCAACGTAATGGTGGCCATGTGGAATCTGTTTGGAAGCATTGGATTTTTTGGAATAGTTTGAGAAAGATAAGTATTAATTCTTCCTTAAATATTTGGTAGAATTCACCTATGAAGCTATTTGGTCCTATGCCTTTGTTTTGGGGGAGGTTTTTGATTACTGCTTCAATTTCATTGCTAGTAATCAATCTGTTCAGATTTTCTGTATCTTTCTAAGTCAGTCTTGGAAGATGGTGTTTCTGGGAATTCATCCATTTCTTCTAGGTTGTCTAATTTATTGGGTTACAATTGCTTATAGTATTCTTTTAGAATCCTTTGTATTTCTGTGGTGTCAGTTGTCACCTCTCATCTTTCACTTCTGATTTTATTTATTGGGCCTCTCTTTTTTGTTGATGAGTTTGTTTCCTTCCTTCTACTCACTTTGGGTTTTGTTTGTTCTTTTCCTAGTTCTTTAATGTAAAGTTAGACTGTTTATTTGAAATTTATATTGTTTCTTGAGGTAGGCCTGTATCGCTGTGTTTCCCTTTCAGAACTGCTTTGGTTATGTCCTATAGATTTGGATCATTGTGTTTCCATTTTTATTTATCTAAGTAATTTTGTTAATTTCTTTGTTTTCTTTTTTAATCCATGTTTATTTAGTAGCATATTGTGAAGCCTCCATGTGTTCCTTTTCCTCAAGTTTTCTTTTTGTAATTGATTTCTAGTTTTATACTGTTGTGATCAGAGAAGATACTTGGTACGATTTCAATCTCAATTTTATTGAGACTTGTTTTGTGGTCTAATATGTGGTCTATCCTGGAAAAATGTCCCATGTGCACTTAAAAAGAATGTGGATCCTGCTCTTTTGGGGTGGAGTATTCTGATAATATCTGTTAAGTTCATCTGTTCTAATGGGTTATTTAAGGTCACTCTTACCTTGTTGATTTTCTGTCTGTATGTTCTGTTGATGTAAGTGGAGTATTACAGTCCCCTACTATTATTGTATTACTTTCTGTCTCTCCCTTTATGTCTGTTAATATTTGCTTTATGTAATAACATGGATGTGAAATGTTTACAAGGGTCATAGCCTCTTGTTGGATTGGTTCATTATTATGTAATGTCTTTATCTCTTGTTACAGACTTTGTTTCAAAGTCTGTTGTTCTAAGACCCTTAGCCCAAAATGTCCTTTTCTATCCCTTCAGGTTCAGTTTGTGTGTCTTTCAATCTGAAGTGAGTCTTTTGTAGGCATTACATATTCAAGTCTTGTTTATCCATTTAGCCACTTGTGTCTTTTGATTGGACCATTTAGTCTATTTATATTTAATGCAATTATAGCAATGTAGTTATTACCATTTTATTATTTTCTGGGGGTTTTTTTACTATTCCTTTTTTCTTTGGTACATTGATTACTTTCTTTAGTGATTTGTTTTGGTTCCTTTCTCTTTATTTTTTTGTATCTATTAAATAGGTTTTTGGTTTGTAGTTACCATGAGATTCATATATAACAAGTGATGTTTATTGCATTCTATTTTAAGTTAATGGTCACTTATAATCACATTCTAAAAGCTTTTTTTAATTTAAAGTAAGACTTTATTTGAGAGTATTGCAATATGGGAGAGAGATTGAGGTCAGTAATAATTAAACAATATGTAGGAGGATTTTTAAATGCTGGTTAGCTAATGGAAAAGTACTTGAGTGTGTTAGGAGGGGAGTGAGAGGTCATCTGTGTTGCTAATTGTCACTTATGGAAGTAGGGTCCCAGCCTCCTACAGGGACTGGGAGATAGGGGCCCTGCTTTTTTTTTTTTTATTAATTTATTATGTAAAACATCTTAATCATTTTTTAAGTACACAGTTCAGCAATATTAAATACATTCACATGGTTGTGCATCACCACTGTCCATTTCCAGAACTCTTTTCAACTTGTAAAACAAAAACTCTGTCCATTCATCAGTAACTCCCCCTCCCCTAGCTCCTGGCAACCACCATTTTCCTTTTTGTCTCTGTGCATTTAGCTAGGTATGAGTGGAATCATACACTACTTGGAAAGCCGTGTATTTTTTACTAATCCCTCCTGTTTTTATGTTGACATAGTTTACACCTTTTGTGTGTGTGTGTGTGTGTGTGTGTGTGTGTGTGTGTGTGTATGCATGTGTATCCCTTTGTTATTGTAGTTACAGGTGATCTTACTACTTTTGTTTTCTGATCTTCATTCTAGCTGTGTAATTGGTTGATTCACTACTTTTACTAAATGGTTTGCTTTTATCATTGAGATATTTTTCTTTCTGATAATCTTTTTTTACTTTTGGCTGTTTTTTTTTCCTACTTAAAGAATTCCCTTTAACATTTCTTGTAGTGCTGGTTTAGTGGTGTTGAGGTTTTGCTTTTAGCCTTTGCTTATCTGGGAAACTATCTCCTTTAATTCTGAAAGATAACCTTGATGAGTAGAGTATTCTTGGTTGTAGGTTTTTCCCTTTCATGAATTTGAATATTTTGTGCGAGGGCATTCAGCACAATTTTTATGTCATTGTAAGAAGTACTCATTAAATTAAGTAAAAAATTTCTGTAACAGTCTGTACTTTTAAATTATATTTGACCATTAACTGAAGAAAATTTTAAGGAAATGTCACATGATTCTGATATGCTGCTAGTTATTTTAGCTGTTAACTATTGCCACAGTAACTGAGTAATGCCATTACTGTTCATCTGTATTTTTATAAAATCCCAGTACTCTGCACTTTTCATTTCCTAGGCTTTCAGTTTCAATCAGGTATTAAAATTGAACTTTTGTTTCTATGAAAATTTTTGTTCCTATTAAAGTTGAAACTTTTTTTTTCTATGAAATAGATAAATGGTGAAAAGAATGAAAAAAATGAGACCACAGAGAAAGGTAAGTATGTACAGAAAGAGGGAGTTCTTTTAGATTATTACTCAGATCTCCTTTTAATCAGAATAAGCTTCAGATTTTACACAGTACAATTCCTAACATTGTGTTTAATCTGCATGTAAGCTTTATCATTTTTCCTAACCTGTAAAAATATATTGAAAATTTATTCTGAATTTATATACCATAGAAAATATTTATGATAATATGCAATTGAAAGCATCAAAGCCACAGTTTGTATTTCTTGTTTTTACAACAACATGGACTCAGAATTAAGACTGCCAGGGGTTAAACATTGGTCCATCCTCTGAATTTCCATGGGATCTTGACTGCTCCATTTCCAGCCTGGGTTGGTTCACCCCTCAGGCAACCAGGTAGCCCCCCGCTCCTGGGAGGTCACCATATTGATGCTGAACTTAGTGCAGACACCTGCTCAGCATAGCACACTACAGCCCAGAACTCCTGAGCTCAAGCAGTCCTCCTGCCTCAACCTCCCGAGTAGCTGGGACTACGGGTGCGGACCACCATGCCCATCTCCATGTGATCTTGAGCATGTTACTTAACCTCTCTAACTTAATTTCCCCATCTGTAAAGTGAGGATAATAATAGTACCCATTTCGTAGAGTTATTGTGACAACTCATAGAACATGTAATGAGTAAACTTTACATAATTATTAACTATTATGACTTACCATGCTAGGTCAAAGACTTAATTATTTAGAAAGCGTCTTCATGCCCTTCAAAAATATCATAACCAGTAATTTTGATGTTGATGCTCAGTCACAAATATGTAACCTACAGAACAAGACTGAGGCGATGGCCTAAGTTTTCCTCTCAGAAAAGTTTTAACTTACATCTATTAATTGTATGTAATACTAAAATAAATTCTTTATTTCAAATCTTGCTATACAACAATTTAAAACATAAACTAGTAAGGTACTTTCCTGAAAGTGTTACCAATTCTAAGATTTGTTTTTATCCTTATGTTCCTTTGTATCTTATTCTACTTTGATAGTACCCTTCTCAGTGGTTTGTTCTCAACCTGTTTAAACTGTTTTGTTGTCAAAATGGTTTTGGTTAGGGAAGTGGAATTGTTATTAGTAGCTGGATATTTTAGCTTAGGAGATATTGTGACTACGCTCTTCTCACAGCTCACTGCAGAAGAAATAGTTCTTTACTTAGTTAAGCTCCCTTGCAGTGCTTTTTGATCTTTCTCTTCAGGTGGTAGAAGCTGGAAAAGGGAAATAGGAACATAGCAAATGTTTATTTTGGCTGTATATTAAAGGGCTAGATAGTAAATATTGTAGACTTGGGGGGCCCTGTGGTTCTTGCTATTATAGCATGAAAGCAGCCAAAGATAATATGTAAACAAATGAGTGTAACTGTGTTCCAATAAAAACAGTTGGCCATAGTTTGCTAACCTCTGAACGTGGAACACAAATAACAAGCTTTTGTCTTGTTACTCTGAGAAGACTTGAAAATTTAAAATAACCCCAAAAAGACGCCTTCAGAGCCTTTTTAAAAAGATGTGGAACCTTTCAAGAATTTTTGAGCCATAGATATTTCTTCCAGTTGACATTTTTCAAATGGCTTAATTTTTAAGTAGAATATTTTTATGAGATACACATATTAATTTCTTTTATTTTATATCAGAACAACACCAACACCAGATGTAACTGTAACCTCAACAGCAGGTTTTTGTTATTTTAGTCTTTATAAACAGAACATTGAACCAGTTTCTTGATAAATGTCAAAAACTTTATATTTAATGTTAGTTTATAAGGTAATAAATATTATGATAGGATAGCAAGTATATGACACCCAGTATACTTTGCTCTTCTAGAAAAGGCTATACTTGTCCTGTGTTTAGTGATATGATAGCACACAGAACTAGGCATTTCTTGTCACTTATATTATCTCTCGATTCCAAGGTTCAGTCACACCAAAGGAACTATACACAATGATGATGGATGAAAACATCAGCTTGATTATAATGGATGCTCGGACAAGGCAGGATTATCAGGAATCCCACATTTTACAGTCTCTCAGTGTTCCTGAAGAAGCCATCAGTCCAGGGTGGGTCATTGTGTATTTATATAAATGGTAAACTGTGGACAATAGTAAATATTACTACTTAGCATCCAGTCTAAGTGTGATAAAATAGTGCTTTTTCCTGTTGACCTTTACATTTTTTGCTCTTCAGTGGTATACCTTACCCTTTCTGAAGAATAGTGTAAAGGGCATTCTGGTCTGGCTGTTTTTTCCTATCTGTTGCATTTGGAGTCTTATTAGAAAAGAAATGAAGATGCCTTTGTGTGCCCTGTCTCAAGTGTTTATTGACTAATATCTCATACTAGTTTTTATTTATGAGCTTCTGAGGCATATGCACCAAATTGACTAAAATTGTAAACGAATTGCATTGTTTTTTTATTTTGAAATTTTCTATAGTATTATCTGTGGTAAAAGAGTACACAAATACTTTTGAAGAAGCAGCAGCTAAATGATTAAGAAAGAGTATAGGCTCTAAAGTCAGACTGTAGTTATATTATAACTCTTATTAGCTACATTACTTCCAGCTAGTGACCTAACTTCTCCTAAGCCCATGTTACCATCTATAAAAATTGGGATAATAATAGGTTTGGAGAAGTTTAAATGAGAAATTTTATGCAAACACACACTTAGCACAGTGCCTGACACTAGTAAGGACTTAATAAATTTTTTTTCTTTTTTTGATAAGAAGGCCTTTAACCAATAAAATAATTTAAACTTACTTGAATAGGTATATTGTATATTAGAAACTGTCACAACAGTTACAAAGCTAAAACTCCAGATCCAGGGCTATTTTCACTATTTTGAGTGTTACATAAATTATATAACCTCTCTGGATCTTAGTTTATGAGACTGGATTAGTTAAAATCTATGGTTCATTCTGTGACTTGACATTAAGAAGGTATATTTTTTTTAATTAAGTAATAAAATTTACATAGTTTGGGGTGCATTGCAGATGCTTGATAAATGTTTGACCTGAAGAATAGAGTGCTTTGTGAATATGCCATTTGGTTGGTTGTTTATCTTATGTTTTAAAAACTGAATAGTTTAGCTTGATGATTTATTCTGTAAAACAAGGTGGCCTCTGCCATTCCCTCTATCATTCCTTTACCCTGAACCACTAAGCAGATTAGTAAGTATGCTATTTAAATATGAGATTAGAGTGCTTAGTCTAATCAAGTAGCTGCAAATATATTCCCAGGATTTGAAAAGGCAGTTATAATCAATCTTTGGATGGTCTAATCTGTAGTAATAGAAAGCTCATAGTTTTTACTGAGTTTAATTGTTTCCCAAATTGTGATATTTAGACTACTGTTTAGGTTAATGATTAACAAACAACGACCTGTATACCAAGAAAAGTTTTCCCCTTTAATTTTTGTTTTCATCCTTCTGAGTTAGTTAAAAGAAGTCTCAGTTTGGTGCTAGCATCCTTTTTAATACTGCTTATCTCCCTTTCTTACCAGAGACCTGGCCTCAGAGCTTTCTGTAGGCAGCTAGCTGATGGTGATGACTACATTTTTTTCCTTGTCTGTTTTTAAATTTTAATTCAGTGTCGTATACATACAAAAACATTTCTATTCTAAGTACTTAGCTCAAGTGAAGTTCCAAAAACTGAATGCACCCATTTAGCTAGTATCTGGACCAGAAGCAAAAATTAATACTCCTGAAGCCTCTCATGTGCTACCTGTCAGTTACTACCCATATCCCCACTCACCAACTTCCAACACAATAGATTCATTTTTGTAGTTTATATAAATGGAATCATACCATCTGTAATCTTTTATGTCTGGCTTGAGTTATCTATAGCATTGTGTGCCGTGGTAGTTCTTTAATTCTTACTGCTGTACATGATTAGTTACGTAAATATAGCGTACTTGATCTGTTTTATTTTTAGGATTATCCTTTATTTATTGGATAGGATGCTGTTTTTCCATGTATATAGGGATATACATTTTCCTGTTAAATAAAATTTTTAAGTAAAGGATCACTTTCAATTAAATAATTAAATTAACCAATAATTAAAATATTAAATAATTAACAAGGTAGAGCAAAATTGCAGCACTATGTGAAGATGATACATGAAAGAGTAAAGGTTGGGAAATACTGGTCAGTACTACTGTTTTCCAAAGTGTTTTCTGCAGAATACTGATACTGACTTTAAGACAAAGAGTACTTAGGCAAATATATCCCCAGAGCAGAAATAGACCTTAAGAATATCACATTTCAGTTTTTCTCATTCTTTGTTGACCAAGCATCCTTCTGATCTCAGTATATGAGGGTGAGAATTACTGTGACAATATTTTTTATTTCTTCATTTTACTTTATATCTAAATAGATACAGTAACCAGCATTACTATATGGGATTTTTTTCCTTTTAACTAATCTAAACCATGTAGTTTTACTTATGAATAAAAGTTTTACCAGTCCTACCCAACTTGCCAGTATTGTCAGTTAAATACTGAAATGTCTAGGTGCTTTGTTAGAAATAGTATGCGGTTAATTACCAGGAGGAGCAAATCTGTATTATTCTTTTAATTGTTCAGTAGATACTTATTGAGTACTTACTATGGGCTGGGTTACAATGGTTCTAAATGATGGGGCTAAACCACTGATCAGACAAAAATCTTTGTTTCATGGAGCTGGTATTTTATTAATAGGGAGGTAGGATAAGTGAGACAGAATAAAACTTAAAATGTATTGTCTGTTATGGGTAAGTGCTTTGGCAATGGGTGTGTCAAGTGTGTGTTTTGGGGTAGGTATTAAAATTTTAATCCAGGAAGGCTTCATGGAGAAGGTACTACTTAAGGTGAGGGAAATAAATGACTGCTGGCAGGTATCTAAAAAATGAGGGTTTAAACAGAGCTGGCAGTAGGAGCAGAGGCCCATGGGCAGGAGTATACCTTGATAAACCAGAAATTACAAGAAAGCCAGTGGCTGGAGTGGAGTGGAGTAAGGGGGCAAGTATATAGTGATGAGGACATTGAGATAATAAGATTTGGGGGAGGGACCATGTGACAGGCCCATTGTAAGGACACTAAATAAGAACTTCAGCTTTTCTGTGAGCAAGAGGGGAACTGAACAGCATGCTTTAATGTGGAGTTGATATTATGTAATTCACAGTTGATGATGTAAGAGACAATACGGCATAGCAGCTAAGAGTGTGCACATGAGCCAGATTGCCTGAGTTTGAATTCTGGCTTCACTTAGAAGCTATAACCTTGGGCAGGTTCCTTAATCTCTTTGTGCCTCAGTTTCCCCACCTATAAAATGGGAATAACAATGCCTTCTTTGTTGTAAGGATTCAGTGAGAATAAAGCATTTACCATAGTACCTGTCACATAGTGAATGCTATATGTGTTTGTTAAATAAACATTTGGTTATTTGGTTAACTATTAAGTATCTGCATAGGTATAAGAAAACAGAAATACAAATAATGTTAACTCGGTGATTGCCCAGTTATTTATACTTGCCTGAGAGAGATGCTTAGATGACTTACTCTATTTTTAATTTTTGCCCCTTTTATTGTAAAGGGTTAGAATTGAATCTACTTCATTTAGTCTCTTATAATTACTAAAATATATTCTAATATTACGCAGTGCATGAATTTGTAACATTTTAGGGTATTTAATACCTTAACATGCAAGCTGACCTTAGAAAGGAGTCTGTCTTAAAAGTTTGCTGTGGCATGATACAGAACAAAACCCAGTGTCTAATGTTAGTAGGACCTGTCATCTGCTTTTGCCTCAATACAAATGTTAATACATTTCAGAGTCACTGCTAGTTGGATTGAAGCAAACCTCCCAGATGATTCTAAAGACACATGGAAGAAGAGGGGGAATGTGGATTATGTGGTACTTCTTGACTGGTTTAGTTCTACAAAAGATTTACAAATTGGAACAACTCTACGGAGTCTGAAAGATGCACTTTTCAAGGTTAGCAAGTTTCCCTATTAGTTTACTGAAATTGCAAGCCTTCTCTGGTTGTAGAACAGTATGTTGACTAGGTTATATTAAGAACAAGAAGACCCATTATGCTTTGGTTGTAGATTCTTTAAAATTTAGATTTAAAAGACTAGTTTTCTGGAACCTACGTAACTCTTGCTAACCAATGTCACCCCAGTAAGTCTAACAATAAAAAAATACTGTTATAAAAAATAAAAGACTAGTTTTGAATTACTAAATAACAGTAAACTTTGCTATATAAAGTAGGATATTAGAATTTTCAGAAATACAAATTGAAAAAAGTGTTATTTTTTGTTTTAAGAATTAGATTATGAAACAAGAAGACAAAGGAAGAAATCACTTAAGAAACAATGATTGATAGACTTGACTTCATAAAATATTAATAAACACTTGGGTGTGAAAAATACCATAAGAATAAAGCAGAAGACAAACGGAAAGATATTTGCAACAAATATGGCAATGATTTAGAACACCTAAAATCCAAAGAGCTTTTACAAATAAATAAGAAAATTACTTAAGATAAAATGGTAAAGTAAGTAGTGGACACACAGATAGACATAACAAGTGACAGAAACATAAAAATGGTCACCTTCACTAATAATCACAGAAATGTAGATTGAAACAATGCCATTTTAATGATTAACAAAGATAAAAAAATAATCCTCCATTTAATTTGTTAAATTATTAAATAGTGATGGTACTGAATTCTGGTGAGCATGTGTAAGAATAAAACTCAGACTGCTGATAGGAGGGTCAATTGATAGAACATTGCCCTCCACAAAGGCAATGTTAAAAGCCTTGGGAGTTCCCTGATGGTGTAGTGGCTTAAGGCTTCGGCGCTGGCGCTGTCAGCTCTGTGGCCTGGGTTCGATTCCCAGTCAGGGAGCTACCCACATACCAAAAAGCAAAAAAAAAAAAAAAAAAAAATTCAAATAAAAGCCTTAAAACAATCCATGCTTTAAAATAGAGAATCTAGAAATACACCCAAGTATAGGTTGATATTTGAAACTGCCAATATTCTACTAGTTTTTACCTGCAAAAATGGCAGTTTCATAAAGTTCAGCCTAAGATATATGAAAGTTTAGTGTATGATAAAGAGACATAAATCAGTGAGGAAAAGATTGATTGAAATGAATGGTTTGGGGATGGCTGGCTAGCCAGTAAGTAAAAGAAAGGGGATCCCTACCTTATTTCTTAGGCCATATGGGTCAAAAATAAAAATAGGTTGATTGAAACAGTAAACTACTAGAAAAAAATATTGGTACATATTTTTATTATCTTGATCCTAACTCATGACACCATTGAAGAACATCAATATATTTGTGTTAAAAACATCATACATAAAGTAAAAATCAGGACATATTTGTAGTATATAGGACAAAAGATCTATTTTCCTAAATACTCAGAGTATACATTACTGTTTACCAAGAAAATAGCAAACTATAGAAAAATGGGCAAAGGGTGAGATTAATTAAATCATAGAATATAAATGGCTAATAAACATTAAAAGATGTTCAGCTTTACTAATAAATGCTAAGTAAAACAAGATACCATTTTATATCCACCAGTTTGGTAAGAATTACAGAGGTTTATAATGGGCATTCTCATACACTGTTGTTAAGTGTATAAATTGGTATTGTTTTTTTGAAGGGCAATTTGCCAGCATCTACCAGATATTTAAACTAACAGTTCTACTCCTGGGAAATCATCTTACAGAAGTACAAAGATATTATTTTTAAAGATCATTTCAAAGATGAGTGATATATATTAAGAGCCTTTAAATGTTCATGTGTCTTGGCTCAGCAGTCCCACTTCTGGGGATATTCCCTAATGGAGTTGACGGGGTGTGTGCATATATAAGGAAGGGTCTTTAGTGTTTATCTCAGCATTGTTTGTAAATAAATGGGAAAAATAACAGTAAGTGCTCCAATAATTGATTTTGTGTGTATGTAAATGTGTGTATGAAATAGAATATTACCTTGTCATTATAAATGATATATAGCTCTTTATTAATAAAAGATATTCATAGAAGAAAAAAGCAGCATAAAAGTTTCATCATTCTGTAAAAATGAAGTTTAAAAAATGTATCTATGTAGAAAACTTAAGAATAAATTCTGAAGTGTTAAAGTAGTGTATGAGTTGTAAGGTTATGGATGATTTTTATTGTATATTATTTTTTATTTTTCTTCTAAGATCAAGGATCGCTTCTGTGGTTTTGAAAACCTGATCTAGCCATTTGCTTCATTTAATGTTGAATTTTTAATTCAGCTATCATTTTTTTTTTTATCTTTTAGAAGATGAATCTTCAAGAGAGCAATTTTAAAGTTCAGATTTGTTGTGTTTTTAGCTGTCAAGAGACTGCTGCCATATTAAAAACAATATTTCCTTATTTATAGTGGGAAAGTAAAACTGTCCTGCGCAATGAGCCTTTGGTTTTAGAAGGAGGCTATGAAAACTGGCTCCTTTGTTTTCCCCAGTACACAACAAATGCTAAAGTCATTCCACCCTCGCGAGGCAAGAATGAAGAGGTGTCTATCTCATGTATGTATGTGAAAATTTTTGTTTACAATTGCTTCAGTAAAATAAACTTTAAAATATGTATTATTTTAAAGGTAATGTTCTTGGGGTAATGTTCTTGGTTTTGTGTGAATTTGTCCTCTGAGATAGCACTTTGTTTCCAGGCATAAAATATACAAGATGTCCATAGCCTGGAAGTTAATGTTTAATTATTTAAGACTATTGTCGTCTCACCTCACTTAGTTTACATTTAATTATCACATATAACATGCATGAGATATGTCAGTACTGTTTATGGGGTTTGCTGTTCTTTCAATTTATTATTATTCTTTTGGGGATTTTAGTGAATTTTACTTATCCCTCACTGGAAGAATCAGTTCCCTCTAAACCTACTGCACAGATGCCACCTCCTCCTATAGAAGTAGGTAAAAATACAGAAGATGAGAGAATGGGACCGCTGAATATATCAACTTCAGCTGAACCAATTGCTCCTTCTAACAGATCTGCTGTTTCACCCATAATTCAGCCAGTGCCTATTATAAAGACTTTTCCACAGGTATGTTTTTGATTTTCTTTTAACTTTGTCTCTCTTATTTTAATATTACATAAATATCTAATACAGAAATGAAATTTTATACAGTAGTTTCTCAGTTAACCAGCACCCCTGGGGATTGGTAGATGCCAGATCAATGTAGTTTCTGGTTGCTTGAGAGTTACTAATAAAAATAGGCCTAACTAACACTGTACTTCATACTATACCATATCATACCATAAACTCTATATTGCTTTGATATTAATATTGAAACGCAGTAATTAAAAGCAAATTAAGACAAAGACAAACTTAATGTTAACAGTTTTATTATTTAAAACAGCTGGAAGTTAATGTTTAATTCTTTAAGACTGTTGTCATTGTCACTTCATTTAGTTTACATTTAAATATCACATATAACATGCTTGAGATATGTCAGTACTGTTTATAGGGCTTGCTATTCTTTCAATTTATCATTATTCTTTTGGGGATTTTACTGGATTTTACTTACCCCTCATTGCAGTTTTAGTAAAACAGCAGTCAATAAACTTTTCAGTTTAATGAACTTCACTAACGTTAAGTTTTTTAACTTTAAGTAACTTACATAAAAACACACACATACACACTTAAAACTGTTGCAGTAGGGGTAGAGAGTTTAAATTTACATTTCTGCTAGAAATTTATTTTAATTTTTCTTTAAATTTATTTAAATTCATCTAGTTTTTTTGCTGGTTGCTTGAGAATGCCAGTTGCTTGGGTTCCAGTTAATGGAGAGTCTGCTGATTATAACAACCTTTAATATTTTAGAAAGGAAAATATCAATGAGAAGAATGTATGTTTTGGTACCATTTTTCCTATTAAAAATTTTCATTATAATTCAATTCTATTGCCACAGTAGTATTAAAATAGATAATTTAAAGGATTTTCAATGCAGCTGTCTGTCCATTTACTACAGGCAGTACCAATAAAAGATTGTATCACCACAGTGAACTTGAACAACACTTTCAAGTTATTTTCTTTGTATTGTTATTTAACCCATAGGATTTTCCCAAACAGTCTTTCTTATGGATGATAGATATATAATATCAGTATTTTGGTCTTGAAACAAGTACTTTAGTTCCATTTCCTCAGAATTTGACATATAAATAAACAGGCATGTTTCAATAATTATTTTAAAGATTTTAGATGACCAAGATGCTATAATTAAAAAATTGCAATTTCTTTCTCATCATTAGATTTTATGTAAGGGAAGGTTAATTAATTCTCTCCTGTGTATTTTTCAGTAATATTATTTAGCATTCACTTTTTAATTTTTTTTCCAGACATGTTTATAACGAGTATTTCACATTTGAAGCGAATGACATTTGATTTCTGGGGCAGCCTATGAATAGAAAACTTAATCATTTTTTTTTTTGTTATAAAATGAGATGTTTCACTTATTCATGTTTTTAAAGTCTTCACTTTCAATATTTCATATTAAATCTTAAGACTAAATAGTATTTGATTTAAAAACTTTTCTTAAAATGTAAATTAAGAACTTTTCTTAAAAACCTTGTTACTGTACTTTCTTTCAGCGTAATCAATGTTATTTGAACCCTGATTTCTTGTGAGTTTCAAAATGTGCAATGTAGAGAGAATGTTGGACTTGATTGGTGCTGATGGAGATGGAGGGACAGTTTCAGGAGGAAAATGGTCAAGCTGCAGAAGGGCAGGGAGAGAACATAACTCAGTTTTCTGTTTTAAGCAACGATTTGGTTAATGGTTACATCTATGAGAATAGGGGTGGGGAGAAATCATGAGTTTAATTTTGGCCATATTAGGTTTGTGGTATATTTGGGACACTCATCTAGGTATCCCTGGGTCTGGGTGTTTTGAACTCTTCCATGTACAGAACACATCAGAGTGTACTGAAAGTGTGGAACCAAGTGCCTTATGGGTAATCTTGACATTGAGTAAATTACAAATAGATATCCTGGCCGATGTTGTCTCCACAAAGTGATGGTTCTTTTATCACAGCTTGATTTTAAGAATGGAGGTTATGTTCCTGGATTTTCACAAAAGTGTGTTTTCTGTTTTTGTTGATACAGGTTGATCGTACTAAAAAACCATCAGTCAGATTGCCTGAAGATCATAGAATAAGATCAGAAAGTGCAGATGAGGAGCAGCAGGGTCCTCAGAATGGACAAGTTGTTCCTGATCGGTCCACTAAGCCAGCATTTCCACCTCCACCTACTGTGCTAACGGAGGAAGAGAAAGCCCGTATTCATGCAGAAACAGCTCTTCTAATGGAGAAAAACAAACAAGAGAAAGAATTGCGAGAAAGACAGCAAGAGGAACAGAAAGAGAAACTGAGGAGGGATGAACAAGAACAAAAAGCCAGAAAAAAACAAGAAGCTGAAGAAAGTGAAGTCACAGAGAAGCAGCAAAAGGCAGAAGCAATGGACAAGAGAGAAGGTGAACAGGCCAAGAAGGAGGACAAAGAAACCTCAGCTAAGAGGGGCAGAGAAGTCACAGGAGTGAAAAGGCAGAGTAGAAGTGAGCACGAAACTTCCGACGCCAAGAAGTCCGTGGAGGACAGGGGGAAGCGGTGCCCCACCCCCGACGCGCCCCGGACAGACATACCCCGTGCCACGGTGGCCGGGGACCCAAGTTCAGGCAAGGTAAGCGCCGAATGCCCCCTCAGAGGAGTAAGACACACCTGACAAGGTGGCGCCAGTAGCAGTCCATAAACAGTGCCGACGCTTTATGTAGTTGCTTAAGTTTGCTGTATGAACATCAGAAGACCGTAGTGAAATACACTATTCCTTTCAGTGTGGAGGAATTAGGTGCCAAATATTTGTATGATAGAGTCTGTATCTGCTTAGAATATGTCCAAGACCACTGACATGTAAATGGCCTGACATTTGTCTTTGTATATCATGATTTTATTTTTGGTCAGGTCATTTTGTTTATTGCTTCCTATTATCAGTAATACGGGCAATAACCCCATTAATGTAGCCTTTCCCTGAGCTATCCCCCAAAATTGATTCCCATAACTACAGAGAAAGACCTTTTTTGTTCTTTTTTAACCAAATAATACCATACATGCTTTTCACTTTTTTCTTTATCATGCAATTAACAATTACCTCCCCTTTTGAACACTAAAGTTTTTATAATAGCAGGAGCAGTTATGGCCCTTTTTAACGTCCATGTAAATGAACGTAGAGTGAAAATGACTTTTGATGGAAGATGAAATACCCTAATTTGCAGGTTGTCCATTTCTGTACTTCTCAAGCAGCAGTTCAAGCATGTACCAAAATTAACAGTTCATATTAATACTACACTTATCCAGGGAACACTTACCTGGTAACCTTAACCATCAAAAATTCAACTGCCATACAAAAACCTTTCTAAACACCCAAAGTTAGGGAAATGAAGCCCATGTACTAAAACTTTATTCATAGGAATCAGAACTTACGAGCTCTTACAATTTACTTATTCATTCAGTAGCTACTCTATGCCAGTGTTTTTCCTACAGTATCTTACTTATTTCTAATAATGATAACTCCACAAAGTATTCAATTTACAAATGAAATTGAAACTTAGAGGTTAAGTGTGAGGTCTGACAATTGAGTTTGCGAACTTGCCACCCTGCACTTACATTGGCAGCACTGTACAAACAACTCACTATAGTTTCATAACCTTGGTATATCTGTGTCTCACAGCTGTGTTTGTGTCAACATGTGGTGGTATCTTGCTGAGTGGCATTCATTATTGTTGCATGTTTTTGTGTGCATTACGAGAATGGCAGAGCTTGAATTAGAGCAACGAATAAACAAAATTTCTTGTTAAACTTGGCAAGAGTGGAAGTGAAATCAGGGACATCTTACTCCAAGTTTATGGGGATAATGCAGTGAAGAAAATGGCAGTGTACAAATGGATTAACTGTTTTTCTGAGGGGAAAGAAAGCGTCACTGATGAGAGGTTAGGACAGCCAGTAACAAGCAGAACTGATGAAAACATTGCAAAAATTTGTCTAATTGTGCGTCAAAATCATCAGCTGACTATGAGAAGCATAGTGAACCAAGTAAACATTGATGGAGAAACAGGAAAATCTGAAGTGAAAATCTTGGCATGAGAAAGGTGTGTGCAAAAATGGTCCCAAAGGAGCTCACTGATGAACAAAAGCAAAGGAGAGTCAAAGTTTGCCAAGACCTTTTGGAGAGGCAAGATGATGTTTTGGGCCATGTTATCACTGGTGATGAAACATGAGTGTACCAGTACGACCCTGAAACAAAAGTGTCAAAATGGACAATGGAAATCAGCCAGTTCTCCACGACCAAATTTCATCCATCCAAATCAACAGTTGAAACAACGTTGCTAACCTTTTTTGTTATCAGAGGGGTTGTTCATTATGCTTTTGTACCAACTCGACAATCAACAAACTTCACTATTTGAAAGTGCTAAAAAGGCTGCATGAAAAAGTTAAGACAAAAATGACCTGAAGTTTTCACCAACAACTCATGGCTGTTGCATCATGACAGTTGCATCATGACAGTGCTCCAGCTCAAATAACTATTGGAACACGCTCCCTACTCACTTGATCTGTTCCCCAATGACTTTTCTTTACCTGAAAATAAAAGAAACATTGAAAGGAAGACATTTTGAGACATTCATGACATCAAGGGTCATAGGATGACAGCTCTGATGACCATTCCAAAAAAAGAGTTCCAAAATTGCTTTGAAGGGTGGACTAGGCACTGGCATCTGGTCACAGCTTCCCAAGGGAAGTACTTCAAAGGTGACCACAGTGGTATTCAGCAATGAGGTATGTAGCACTTTTTCTAGGATGATTTCACGAACTTAATTGTCAGACCTCATAATTTGCCTAAGATCACACACACAGATTCCAAAGCCACTTTCTTTTCATCTTGCTATACTTAAAGGCAAGCAGTCATAAGAACTTAAAGCATTCATATTTCTGGGGTCATTTAGCTGCCAAATACACCTGTAGATATAAACCACTCTAAGATTGTGATAAAGGTATAGTTTTTGATGTTTCACTTATGGTAACACATTGAAAAAATGTTAAGATTGCATTCATTGTATGCTCCTTTGAAAAGTGGGCAAAATACATAATTTAGTCTGAAATAATTTTCATTAAAATTATTACAAATTTTTAAAACGTGTACTTTTTAAATAAATTATAAAATTACAGTGAATTTTTAGAAAACTGATAGGTTTCAGCAGATATAAAATAGGACTTTGCACTTTTGAATATTGCTCTGTACAAAATTCTATAATATCTTTATACTCATTAATACATTAATTTTTTTGAAACATGAGCATGACCACTTTCAGGGTAACCAAAATCATATGAGATTTAAATGAAAGGATAGTGTTTAAAAGGCTTTGGTGAGTATACAATAATGGCCAGCATCTTGTACTTGGTCATGTATTATGTATGAATCAGTGCTTCATGACCCACTGTGATTTGCATCTGTTTTTTTCCCCTACTAATTCATTTTCTTAGTTCTTTATCTTTAGTATTAGGAAATCTCACATGGGCTCTGTCACCTTTCATTTAAAAATATCTATTTTAACAATAAAATTGCATAAATTTTGCAGAGGCCTCTTTTTTTTTTCTACCTTTACATTTTCAGGCTGATGGATTTGCTTGTATTAGCTAGTGATAGATAGGTTTATATTGGAGGGAAATTAAAGTTTTCTTTCACTTCTGAATTTTTAATAATTTTACTGCCTGTTAAGATTAAAGGACAACCAGAAAGTGGAATTCTAAAGACAGGAACTTTTAGAGAGAACACTGAAGACACCGAAAGAAATAAAGTAAGTAGTTCATGGTGGTGGTGGCAGGAGCGGGGGCTTGGGTTGGATTATAACCATGTGGTTATCATCATGTAGTCATTCTCCATCTTAAGATCTACATGCTGAGGGGATCTTTGCTATCTTTGATAGCTGTTTCTTGTTTGTTTTTACAAGATTATATGCTATTTATCTTCCTTGTTAAAGTACAACAGTAAATTCTATTCATTTTATGAAATTAGGCCTTAGTATATGATTCAGCAATTCTACTTCTGGATTCATACCCAAAAGAATTGAAAGCAGAGCCTCAAAGAGATATTTATATATCCATTTTCATAGCAGTATTATTCACAATAGTTAAAAAATGGAAGCAACCCAAGTATAC
Source organism: Lyroderma lyra (assembly GCA_004026885.1). Lineage (NCBI taxonomy): Eukaryota > Metazoa > Chordata > Mammalia > Chiroptera > Megadermatidae > Lyroderma > Lyroderma lyra. Next base: position 125,398 of record PVJL010003350.1, read on the forward strand.
ATCAGCAGATAAGTGTATAATCAAATGTGGTGTATACAAACAATGGAATGTTATTTTCCCTAAAAAGGAAGGAAACTCTGATACATGCTGCAACATGGATAAATATTGAGGTCATTATGCTGTATGATTTCATTTATATAGGGTACCTAGAGTAACCAGGTAGAATGGTGATTGCCAAAGTTCCAGGGATGCACAGAGTTTCAGTTTTGCAAGATGAAGAAAGTTCTGGACATTGGTTGTAGAATAGTCTGAATGTACTTATGCCACTTACCTGTACACTTAAAAATGGTTAAGATGGTAAATTTTGTTACATGTAGTTCATCAGTTTAAAAAATATTTCAGCCTTTTATAAGACATCTTTGCCATTGTTTTTATTTAAGAGCTTTATTTAAGTATAATATGCATACCATAAAATTAATTTTAGTGTACAGCTCAGTGATTTCAGTTCCAAGTTGTGAAACAGTCATTCACTCAGTCCAATTTTAGAAATGTTTTTATCACACCAAATAGATTTCTGTGCTCAATTGTAGTCACTACCTGCTACCCTTAAGCACTAGGGAACCATCTACTCTATCTCCATAGATTTGCCACCTTTGAGCATTTCATATAAATGGAATTTTGTAAAGTATATATAAGTATATATAATTTTGCATATGATTCTTTCACCTAATTTTTTTGATATTCATCTACATTGTAGCATGTATCAGTAGTTTATTCCTTTGTATTGCTAAGTAGTATTTCCTTGTATGGATGTACATTTTATTTATTTATCAGTTGGTGGACATTTGGATTACTTCTACTTTGGGGCTATTATGAATAGGACTGCTATGAATATTTGCATACAAGTTTTTGTGTGGAAATATGTTTTCATTTCTTTTGGGTTGATAACTAGAATGGAATTGTTGTTTTTGTGTTTTTCTAAGAAACCTTTAAAAACCACTCTCATTATAGGTTTATGTATACACTCTGTTCTTGCTGTGGTAATATGTGGACTTTGAGAAAATATATATTGTTCCTCATTTTGAACTTGTTTTAAAAATAGTAAAGGTAGTCAACACAAGGCTTTGGTTCTTGGTACAAGTAGCTAAAGTCTGTATATGATGAAATTTATTTGAAAAATCAGTTTGTTGGTTTTCTTTTTTGTTTTGTTGTTGTTTTAATAAACTTAGGCTCGAGAGCCTTTGACAAGAGCACGAAGTGAAGAAATGGGGAGGATTGTACCAGGACTGCCTTTAGGCTGGGCCAAGGTAAACCTCTAAATTCGCACAGAAATAAGTAACATGGTCATAATGTTCTTTTTTAAAATTTTGTTTGTTTGTTTGTTTATTCTTCTTTCTTTCTTTTTTGTTTTGTTTTGTTTTGGTGGTTTCCTGGCTGGGAATTGAACCTAGGCCTTGCATTGAAAATGCCAAAGCCTAGCCACTACACCACCAGGGAACCCCCTCTTTATCCTTTCAAATGCAGAATCAATTCTGTTTCTTCATTATAGAGTACATAGCTCATCTACATAATTACAGCAGGGTTAGATTTCTGAATATCCAATCTGGGATGCTGGCTATAATATATGAGCAGTCTTGGCCATTTTTCACTTAGAAACAATGTATTTAAAACTTAAAGCTCATTGGAAGTTTAATTATAGAAGTGATTATCACTATTTTATTCAAATTATTTTAATCCAAAAGTAAATTTAGCAGTGGAATGCTTTTGAGTGGTTAATTTTTGTTATTCAAGGAATAGTCATTGTTTTATGACACCCCCCCCTTTTTTTTTCTTTTCCACCTAAGTTTCTCGACTCAGTCACTGGAACTTTCCGTTACTATCATTCACCCACCAATACTGTTCATATGTATCCACCGGAAATGGCTCCTTCATCTGCACCTCCTTCCACCCCTCCAACCCATAAAGCCAAGCCACAGATTCCTGCTGAACGGGATAGGGAACCATCCAAACTGAAGCGCTCCTACTCCTCCCCAGATATAACCCAGGCCATTCAGGAGGAAGAGAAAAGGAAGCCTCCACTAACTCCAGCAGTCAATCGGGAAAACAAGTAAGCTTACCCTACCTAACTCCTAGGATAATCTGCTATATTTGAAAACTACTCTCAACATAATAGATAATGTAAGTCAGAGAGTCAGAAATTTCTGTGAATGGCTATACCAGCCATTGTTATTTATCATAGAGGAAAAAAAATGGATTAAAATGTCCTTGCTTTTCCTCCCAAGTGCTAACTTAAATATGTCAGAGAGGACTACTGTTAGTATTAATGTCGATACAGGGTCCAACCGAAGTAACGCCCTTTTGTGTGAGCTGGTAATCTTTACCAAATCTTTTATTACAAAATCATAAGCGTGTATCTGTAACAAAACAATATTTTAACCACTTTAAAAAGGGTGTTACTCCTGTTGGACCCTGTATAAAGGGGGAGGCAGGATGCTATAGACTACCTAGAAGTTAGTCTATGGTCCTCTCTTTAAAGACCATAATGTATAGGATAGTTGAGTTTGTCTTGTTGCAGCTCTCAAATTTTGAACTTTTTTTAAGTCAGCCAGTAATATGGGAGCAAACTTAAATAGTATTAAAATAATAAGCATTGTAGTATGTGTCCTTATTCTGTTGCCTTTTCCTTCACTGTGTTTCTGATATTCTGTTTACAACTGATCAATAGGTTTATGTTAGTTTTCCAAACATTTAGATGTTTTCCTGGCTTTATCCCATTTTTAATACTCTAATGCTCCTGACTTAGGATTGATAGGGTTACAAGGAGATAATTTTCAATTGTACTTACCACTTCTAATCTTTACTTTTGGGGGAAAGGGAATAGATGGAAGTATAAATAAATGGCTCTGTTTTTCTGTTTATAACATATACTCTCTTAATTGCTAAGGAATTCCAACTGTGCTATCTTTTTGGTCTCTTTGGTAGTACTTCCCCAAAAATGTAGTTGATGTATTTTCTTCCTGAGAACTTACCCTGCCAGCTGGGGACTTATTTAGAGATTTGGTTTTTTGTCTTGTTTTGTTTTGTTTTAATTTTAATGTTTTATTTAGCCCAGAATATCCAAAATATTATTTCAATATATAAACAGTATAAAAATAATAATGAGGTATTTTACGTAGTTTCTTTTTTGGCGAAGTCTTTGAAATCCAATTTGTATTTTATAGGGAGAACATATTTCAGTTTAGATGCTAAACATCCTTTGAAAATGCTTGATCCATATCTAGAGTTTATGAAATTCACAAGTGAAAAACTAGATTCATAACTGAAAAAGTTGTTCTGAACCTATTTAAAAGTTTTCCAATACTGAATCAGTTATCCATTTTAAAATTTAAATTACTATAATTCAAATTAAACTAAATAAAAACTCTTACTTCTTAGTTGTACTGCCACATTTCAAGTGTCCAATAGCCACACATGGCTAATGGCTACCATATTGGACAAAGCAGGTAGATCCACAGTCTACAGGACAAACAGAGCAGAGAGGAATACAGTAAACAATATCATGGAGGAGTAACCTGCAGAAGACAGATGGTAGGGCCATTTACCGGGCCAACACTCTTCCCCCCCCTCCCCCCAACAAATAAGTTGCAAAAAACAAAGATGGAGGGGAAACCTAAAATACATATCAAGTGTATCAGTTATCTGTTACTAAATGCATAGCAAATTTCCACCAAACCCACCAGTTTGCAATAAACATTTATTATCACATAGTTTCTGAGGGAGAGGCTTAGCTGGGAGATTGTGGCTAAAGTTTATTAGATTACAGTCAAGCTGTTGACTAGGACTACAGCATCTGAAGGCTCCACTGGGGTTAAAGGATCCATGTCCAAATTTCACTTACTGGTTGTTTACAGGCCCTCATTTCTTGTGGTTGGATTGAGCCCTCATTTCTTTGTTAAGTGGGTCTCTCCACAGGGCTATCTGAGTTTCTCAAGACAAGGAGCTGGCTTGTCCCACAGTGAGTGAAGAAAGGAAGAGGGAACAGGGTGAGGGTGGGAGAAATTATTTTAGGCATGTGTCTGCTCAGGCTGACTTAAAAAATATCACTTCTGGAGGCTAAATGTCCATGATCAAGGTGACAGCAGTCTTCCTGCCTTGTAGATAGCCTCCTTTTCTCTGCGTCCTCACAAGGCCTTTCCTAAGTCAGGAGGAGGAGGAGGTCCTAGTCACCAGAATCCCAGAAGCAGAGTTCAGGAGGCCTCGCAGTCTTCCTTGCTGTCCGTGGGGGCCTTGTTGCCTGACAGGTCTCTCTTCTTGAAGTTGTTCTCTTCTGGCCTTTTTGGCTTTCTCTTTGCTTTGATCCCTTCCCCCCAACCAAACACCCAGATAGAAGAGGGTGCCTCACGGTACTTTCTATTTATGGTCTCCCTGGGGAGGGGTTGCAGTGCTAGTACTTTTTTGGCATCCGCTGAGCCCTAAGTCAGAGGTGTCATGTCTGTGATAAGGTATCCATGCCTCCTCACATTCCCCTCTCCCCTCCTTTCCTGCCCAGGATTTCCCTGTCAGCTTTTATCTCCTTTCTGCCTCCAGTCTTGTCCTTTTTGCTCTCTTTTTGGGCACTTTGTGTAGCTGCCATCTTTTTGTCTCTGCCTCTCTGCTCCCTTTCCTCAGTCTTCCAACTCCGAAAAGCTGCGACCTCAAGAATGTCAGTATTTTAGATGTGGGGGGTGCGGTGGAGGTGGGGTGGGCTCCCAGCATGCCCAATGATGACTCCAGTCATCCCCTTCTCCCCTGAGTGATAATTCATTTATGAGATTGAAAGAATGGATACAAGGACGTTGAGATTTGTTTTAAATTTGTAAATTTAGTTACACATTGTATGGCTCACTATTAAAACTGGTCATATTTAATTCATTTGTGAATCATCACTCTAAAGTTTGCTCATTGACAGTTTTAAAGACTATCACATAAGTATTTCATGTATGTTTTTCTTTTTTTTTGTATTTTTATATATATTGAGAAAAGATAAAGCATATGAGTGCAAACACCTGAGCACATTGAAAGACAGGTGATCAATCAAAAACAGTTGTTCAGTCTGTTCTCAATATTCCTTCCTTTCAGGGTTAGAAATATTAGTGATTAGGATCAATAATAAAAGACATACCAGTTAAGATTTTTCTTAATGCTATAATAGTTCTAGAAGTTCCACATATAAATCATACATACTAAATAATAAAGTCGTGGAGGCATTCCCTAGTCCATTGCTATGCAGTAGACATGTTGAGAGAAACATTCTGTATCTCTGATGATAGAAATGTTCTGTATCTGTGCTGTCCAGTATGGTAGTGGCTGTTTTGCATTGTGGCTACTGTAACTGAGGAACTGAATGTTTAATTTTATTTTAAATTTAAATGGCCAGCTGTGGCTACCAAATTTATCAGCACAGCTTTACACTTAAGTAACAGTACCCAAATAACCTTTGCCTCCTTTGATCTACTTCACAGTAATATACATTTTTATTACTTTTTTTGGCATTCTCTTAAGTTCAACTTTTTGGTAATGCTAAACTTTCCAGGAGCATTTAAAGGTGTTTGAAAGAGGCTTCTCTACCTGAAGACTCTACTTGTTCACAAGAAGCAAAGAATCTATATCAGGGTGTCTGTAAGAACCATGACTCACATAAGAGGTTAAAGGTACTTGTTTCATGGGAGGGTCACAGAATATACCCAGTGTTACTTAGATACTAAATGTCCTGTAAGACCCAGTACCTATGAGTTAACTTATTGCTTTATAAGGTTACTGGACTTTGCTGCCATTTGTAATATAAGCCTTATTTTCAGATGCTGTGCATTTTAAGACATCTTACATGCTTTTCCTTTCTCAGGCCAATGTGCTACCCTAAAGCTGAGATCACAAGGCTTTCTGCTTCCCAGATTCGGAACCTCAATCCTGTGTTTGGGGGCTCTGGACCAGCTCTCACAGGACTTCGTAATTTAGGAAATACTTGTTACATGAACTCAATACTGCAGTGCCTATGTAATGCTCCACATTTAGCCGATTATTTCAACCGAAACTGTTATCAGGATGATATTAACAGGTAAAGAAATTTCTTATTTTTTTGCAATGTAGTATGATAGGGGTGATCTAACCAGGGGTGATCTAACCACACTTCCTTACCACCCAACTCCTTCCAGAGAATTCATATTAAGAATGAAGGACATACCTTTAATCTTAAGAAAAATGTAGAGAAAAGCCTCCTCTGATTGGTAAGGACAGATAGGAAAGGAGCAGTACAAGGAGGCGAGAACCTCCCCATCATAAACTGGAGCCTTTTGATGAGGAGGAAGAGACTGCAGGCTGGCAGCCAGAAAACAGCAAGTTGGAGGGGTGATCACAGTAAGATTCAAATGAGTATTTGGTAATAAACCTGTGAATAAGTATTTCAGTGTAGGGTTATATAGTATGTTAATAGCTTAATGTTGAGATTAAAACCTAATGTACCTTGACTTTTTACAATTTTCTTTGTTGCTTTTTTGTAACATTTGCCAAGGTCAAATTTGTTGGGGCATAAAGGTGAAGTGGCAGAAGAATTTGGCATAATTATGAAAGCCCTGTGGACAGGACAGTATAGGTATATCAGTCCGAAAGACTTTAAAATCACCATTGGGAAGATCAATGACCAGTTTGCAGGATACAGCCAGCAAGATTCACAAGAACTGCTTCTCTTCCTAATGGATGGTCTCCATGAAGATCTAAATAAAGTAAGAAATCTGCTTTTTCTAAGTTGCAAAGGCTCTTTAGGGTTACTCAGCACTGTACTCATTTTTATAGCAATTTACAGTTAATAGTTGGTGATTGTTCAGTGCTAATTTATTCAAATCTAGTGATTTTGTACTGAGGCATGGAACTGTAAAACAAATATATCTGATAGGTCTACTATTTGAAAAAAGTATATACCATTTGTATTTATTCACTAAAATCATTATATTGTGAGAAATTTGTAAATGTTAAAATAGTTGTTAGAGACACTGTGTTTGAGACCCACATTTATGTGAAAGTAAAATTATAAACATGATTTTAGACAGCCTTTATTATATTTATATATTATACATTACATGTTTACTATAGTATACAAATATTATACTGTATCCTTATTCTTATACTTTAGACAGCCTTTATAGACAGCCTTTATTATATTTATATATTATACATTACATATGTTTACTATAGTATACAAATATTATACTGTATCCTTATTCTTATACTTTTTTCTAAAATAAGAATTACTCCATGTAACCACAAACGATTCTAGTGACAAGTTGTTACTGAGGCATATATCTCTGCAGAAATGACCAATCTCCATCTGTATACTATGGCTTCTTTTCAACACCAAGCTTTCCCCTTTCAGATAACCTTCAGGATCCCCCACTGAACATACGTGAGGGCTGTCTGGAAAAAATCCAGCCATAAATTCCTCTGTTTTTTATATTACATGGCTCGATACTTTCCAGACCACCCTCTTATATACACATACATACACATACATACAGTACACACACATACATAAAAACATATACACATGTAAATATATATGTATGTGTATATATATTGTATATATGTGTGAGTATATATATGTAGTATGTATGTATGGCCATCCATAAGACTAGCACAACAAATAACATCTGTCCAGTTGCAGCCCTAACTCCCAGCTATACGTAACATGTCTTCTCTTTTCAAAACCAGACTTTTTAGCTTATTAAGCAGTTCTAACAGGTCATACCCTTTTGATAAAGTGGGTTTTGGTTTCTTGGGAGAGTTTTGTGGCTAGTATTTGTTTGTTTGTTTTGTTTTGTTTTTGTAGTACTTAATGAGATGAGAACGCCTTTATGAAAAGAATCAGAAGTGTTTCTAAATCTCCAAATTGTTTGTATTTAATATATTCTTTCAATGTTATCTTTAAATGTTGACTTTGAGATATTAATGAAGTTTAAATAATCTTATTTCTAGGCTGATAATCGGAAAAGACATAAAGAAGAAAATAATGATCATCTTGATGACTTTAAAGCGGCAGAACATGCTTGGCAGAAACACAAGCAGCTCAATGAATCTATTATTGTTGCACTTTTTCAGGGTCAATTTAAATCCACAGTACAGTGCCTCACTTGTCACAAAAAGTCTAGGACATTTGAGGCCTTCATGTACTTGTCTCTACCACTAGCATCAACAAGTAAATGTACATTACAGGTACGTTTAAGATTGAGAAAAAATGATTTGTTGAATAAAAGTGCTGTTTATATGCATATAGAAATGTACTTTATCCAGCAATTTATTTCTCTTCTTTACCCCATAAACATTTTATAAGTAAAAGTCACACATAAATTATTTTAATTAGGTCACTGTAGATTAGAAAAACCCATTTGTTAACTATGAAAGAATATTTAATAGAAAAATATCTTTCAAGAAAAATTTTGAGGGTGGGATTTTTAATTTTTTCTAAAGTCTGTATTTTGAAGAACTTTTAATGGTTAATTTGTATGTTGACATCAATTTAGGTCTGCTTTTTATAATAATTTGCTCTATAGGAGGATATCAAATAAATATCCTGTTTTCCACACTACAGCAATGTGATTTAGATACGGTGTTAGCTTCCTTGAGAACATAGTTTCTTCCAGCAAGACCTCCCTGACCCACCAGGGAGGAATTCTTAGCTCTCAGGAGGCGCAGTACTTCTCATCACAGGCAGCAGCACTCCGTAGTCCTTGTAGGGTCTCTCATCTGCATTCCTCACTAGATCATAAACTTTGTGAGGGCAAGAACTGTTTTGTGCTAGTTTACTGGTGTATCTGTCACCCAGGCAGAGTAACGTACTGAATAGATGCTCAGTGACAGTGTTAAAGAAATGAATTAATGAGTATCTACTACTTTTTGCCATCCAGGATTGCCTTCGGTTATTTTCCAAAGAAGAAAAACTCACAGATAACAACAGGTTTTATTGCAGTCACTGCAGAGCTCGAAGGGATTCTCTAAAAAAGATAGAAATCTGGAAGTTGCCACCTGTGCTTTTAGTGCATCTGAAACGGTAAAGAGGACAAACTTTTCTACCTGTTAGTAAATTTAGGTGAAAGAATTCTAAGTCACATTGTTGTACTGCCTGCTAATGATGCATAATCAAGGAAGGTTATCTGGTTAGGGTATCTCTAAGGAAATAAAGCAGAAATTATGAGACTCTAAACATCAAGTGAAAATGTTTAACACATTATTAGCAGATAAATTTATCATTCAAACAAACTAAACAAAAAAGATTTACTCTTCTGCTGAAAATGAAATATGAATTGTTATTTTAGAAGTGAAAATTTAAGAATGACATTGTTGAGTGCAGACATAATTTTGTGCGCATTTCTCAGCTGATGAAAAAGATCTGGCCTATAGAGTTCTGAAATATGTCCCAGTTCTTTTGCTCTGATTCTTTTGTCTTTATGTAATCCATCTGTGGATTGATAACTTTGAGTCATTTTTCTGGAAAACTTTTTGAAAGAAGTTTCATTTTTTTACTAAGAGCTGTAATTTTTGTTTCAAAGAAAGCAGTTCTGTTTTAATTCATGTTTCATCTTGTATTATTGGAGATTCTTAGGCAGTTACGTTAATTTCAACACTGACATTGGTATGTTCGCATTTCTCTTGCGTAAATATTTTAACAAAAACTTGTTACATTAGTTATTCTTTTCTTCTTGAGGACTGCGGAGGTATAAACATTCCACAAAGGATTACACATTTGTTCATTTAAAATTTTTAATGCTGCACAATACTCTTGAGAGAATATCTAAAAATATAAATGTCTCAAAATTCAGTTTTTAAAAACAATTCTGAAATAACAGTTATTTCAGAATTGCTTTTAAAAGGAGTATACCAGGATAATGGAATGAATGACATTATTTCAGTCACTGGTCTACATGCTTGCAGTCTAGCTCTAGTTCCCCCAGAAGTACAAGCTTAAATCTAGGGCCATTCTCAGGCTTTCCTCTGTACATTTGTGGTGATTAGCATAATAAATGTCAGTTTTCATAACTTTTTACCTTTGTAGAAGATGCATCTAACAGTTGTAGCTGGCCTAGAGCTCAACGGACCACAGTGGTCCTACTTCTACCACTCTAGCTGTGTGACCTTGAGCAAGTCATTTAATAACTATGTGCCTGAGTTTCCTCATTTGTAAAATGGAAGTGAAACCAAATGTCTTTAACAAGTCCCATGAGTGTGTGATGAAAACAGATTTTGTTCTGGCTAAAAATTTAGATTGTTAATACATGAATTAGGGTTCATTCTGATGTCTTTGATCTGTCATGTAATTGCTATAATGTTTGGCTCTGCAGTTTTTCCTATGATGGCAGGTGGAAGCAAAAATTACAGACGTCTGTGGACTTCCCATTAGAACATCTTGACTTGTCACAGTATGTTATTGGTCCAAAGAACAATTTGAAGAAATACAACTTGTTTTCTGTTTCAGTAAGTATCTCATTGAACTAAATACCTTTTCTTTCAAAGCAAACCAAAAACAAGTTTCAAGTAGTTTCTTTTCTCATAGGAAAGTAAGAACAGCATAAAATTTTGAAATTACTGATATATTTAAATAACTCAGTTTGAATTGATTTTCTGTTTTATTTGACACAGAATCACTACGGTGGGCTGGATGGAGGTCACTACACTGCCTATTGTAAAAATGCAGCAAGACAGCGTTGGTTTAAATTTGATGATCATGAAGTTTCTGATATCTCCGTTTCTTCTGTGAAATCTTCAGCAGCTTACATCCTCTTTTATACTTCCTTGGGACCACGAGCAACTGATATAGCCACATAAGGCAAAGTAGGTTATAAGCTAGTTATCTTTTAAAAGGCTGAGCAACCCAGCTCTTGAAATGCTTATAAAGATACCAGATAGCTATAGCTGGCCATGTAGAGGAATTCTAGGACAGTGGGAGCTGTGTTACTATCACCATATATTTCAGGTCAGTGCTATTATCAAAAAAACTGACTAATAACACTTAATAAGTATTGCAGTAAGCACTCCTTAACAGGTACCATTTATTTCAAAACAAGTTTTTTATTTTGCTCCAAAGTTGAAATAATTAATTCGCTAAGCATTATTATTCTACTACTGGTCTAAAAACCATTGTAATCTTTTATTTTCCTTTTCACTGTTATGGCCTTTTCACATTTCTAAATCTCAGCTTGATCTCTGAATACTCTAGTGATACAAAGCAGATAGGAATGTATGTGTATATATTTATTGCACACTTGCACATCAAAGCGATGTACATAGTATAAAATGTGGTCTTTTTGTGAAGCCTAGAACTCAGAGTATTGCTTTGTTTTTGTTTTTTTTTTCTTTTGGCCTATTCTGAGTAACTGCAGTGCTTTCTTAGGGAAATGACAGGGCAAAGCTATTTTTCTGTTGGCTTTGGGCTGTATTTGTGCACTATATCTTTATTCTAAAGAAATAAATGGAAACTTTTCTTTAATTTTTTAAAATGAGAATTTTCATTTACACCTACATTAAAATATTAATGAGAAAAACAATTTAAAATCCTATAAGTGTTCTGTCTTTAATTTTATATTATCAAATATAAGACCATAGAACTATAGATTTTACATGCACAGGCTTTATCCCACTACATTGACTTAAAATTTAGTTCACTTATCCTGGTGACATCAGGATTTGATTCCATTCTTCTTTCACCTTGACTCAACTGCATATAGCACTTAGGATTCTCAGAGTTGGCAATCAAAGAAAGAAAGAATAATACCCAGACTCATTCTGTCAAAAGCAGTAAACTCTTAGGAATCCAGCATGATTGCAGGGTCAACTGCATTATAAACCACATCTTTACAAAGTGATGTATTAAAAGGGATAGAGGAGCTTAGAATTTATTTACCTCAGGGACTCAGTTGTTATACATGAAATTAATAAAAAGACTCTATAAAAATAAGATTCTAAAGGTACTTCTGGAAGATACCACCATTAGTGTACTCCTAGGGACAAGATGAAAGGATAAGTTCAAAGAAGCACTTGAACAAAAGTTATTTTTGTTTATCTCATGAAATACCTTTAGAAAATAATTAGTTGCATTACATTATTTTCATGCTGCCTTTTTCAGTGTGCCAGGACCCATCTTCTTTGCTACAGACTTACATAAGGTTGCATAATATGCCAGAAAGACTTTAAAATGTCAGGGATGCAAGTAAGTTGTGAGAGTTTAATGACAAAGCAAAGCGTAAGTACCAGTTTCTGATTGCTTGTTTTGTAACTTTCAGGAAACAGCACTCTACTAGCTCTTGCATTTTTGTATGGGTATAGAAAAGGGCTGGCAGCTATAGAACAGGAGATAGGCTGTAGCAGTGTGAACTGAAGTATCTGGAATCTCACTGACTCGCGTGTCATCAAAGCTAAACCAGGCTTGGGTCACTGAGTTCTTGCAGAAAGCAGTGTAGTGGCCACCATCCAGATCACCAAAGTGGTTCTAGGGGAGGAAGGAATGCCACACTTAGTATTCACATGGGACTACATTTAACTATTGGAACAAAAGTAGGGCCAAGAAATACTTTTCATAATTGTACCTTACACTAAGTTAAAAGGAAACAATTTTTTTAAAACACGCGTATAGCATGACTGCTATGTTTGTTTTCATTTCACTGAACTATTTATGTATTATACCCTTTAACTACTTCATCTGAATGAAATAGGATACTGACTAATTTTTCAGTTAATACTTTCTGAGCACTTACTGTACATAGACTCTTAAACATTAAAGGAAATTTAAAAATAAGGTAGTCATCTTTCCTAAATGAACTTATAGTTTCATTTTGAAAACAGGCTTAAACAGACATAAAAAAAAGAGAGAGTTAATATTGGAACAAGACATTTAAACATCTGCATATTGCTACCATACAGTTTAAGGGGGTTGTGAAGTAACAAGGCCCTCAATCACTTAGGGTCTAAAAAGGAACCTGTCCCATTCTCTTTGCCCTCCTCTTTCCTAACTCAGTAAAGGGAAGTTTGAAACAATGCCATTGGAGAGCCTCACTTCTCAGAAGGTGTGGTGTAGAGCAGGGGTTAACAGACCATTTTGTTCATGGGCCAATTCAGCCCTCTGTTTCTGTACGGCCTGTGAGATAAGAATGCATTTCATATTTTTATGTGGTTGAAAAAAATCCAAAGAATATTTTCTGACATGAAAATTATATGGAATTCAGATTTCAGTGTCCTTAAATAAAGTTTTATGGGAACATAGCCATGCTCATTTGTTTATGTTTTTCATTGGCTGCTTTCATACTACAACAGTAAAATTGAATAGTTGCACCAGAGACCATATGGCCTGCAAAGCCTAAAATACTTATTCTGTAAAAGACCAGATAACTAAGTTTGTTGACCCCTAGCGTAAAAGGAAGAAAGAATTCTTTTTTGTAGTCAATTCTGACTGTGAATTCAGCTCTTCTAATACTAAGGAAGGACTTTAAGGAAGTTATTTAACCTTTCTGAGCTTTAATTCCCCCATTTATTAAAACTGTTAAGACCAATCTTATATAGCTATTGTCAGGTATCTCATATTACAGGGGTTGCACATAGGAGGTACTTACTGAGTGTTCCCTTAGACCTCTATCTTCCTCCTGACACGTTAAGAGAGATAACCCAAAGCTGACAACTGCAAGATCCAGGCTCTGGTCCTGGTCTTTGCCATGTGACCTGAAGTTAGCACGCTTCAGATTCCTTATTTATAAGATGGTTTCCATAATGGTATAATGTAATTTAAGAAAAACAAAACATTTGATAGATTAGTAGTACCCAGATGATAATGTTCTGAAGTGATCAGACAGAACACAGCCGGAGTATTATGTTTAGTTTTGATGACAATGTAAAAACAACAACAAAATGACAGAGGGTGAAGTAACTTTCTACATTTCCGTTGCCAGCAATAACATTTACCTTAACCTGGTACCTACCTAACAGAACTAAAAAAAAAAGAACAAACTAAACAAAGTGAGTAGAAGGAAGGAAATAATAAAAATCAGAGCAGAAATAAAATAGATTCTTTTAAAAAAATAGAAGAAAACAAGAGCTTTTTCTTTTGAAAATATAAGTAATACTGATAAACCTTTAGCCAGACTCTTAAAAAAAAAAAGAAGGGGGGGCTCTCAGAAACAGAAGTGACAAGTGACACCACAGAAAAGATTATAAGAAAATACTACACACAGTTAATTATATGCCAACAAATTGGACAACCTAGAAGAAATGGATAAATTCTTAGAAACATAACCTCCAAGACTGAATCAGGAAGAATCTGAACAGACCAGTAACTACTAACTAAATAGAATCAGCAATCAAAAACCTCCTAAGAAACAAAACTCCTAGGCCAAATGGCCACACAGATGAACTTTAGTAAACATTGAAAGAATAATTAATACCTATCCTTCTCAAACTATTACAAAAAACTGAGAAGGAGGAAAGACTCCCACACTCATTTTACAAGGCCAGCATTACCCTAATAGCAAAATCAAAAAAGACACTACCAAAAAAAAAAAAAAAAAAAATTATAGGCCAATATCCCTGATGAACATGGAGGTCAAAATCTCCAACAAAATATTAGCAAACCAAATTCAACAATACATTAAGAAGATTATACACCAGAATAAAGTGGGATTTTTTTCCTGGATGTAAGGTTGGTCCAGTATCTCCAAATCAAACAATGGGATGTACTGCATAATAAAAAGGATAAAAATTATGATCATATCAATAGATGCAGAAAAATCATTTGGTAAAATCCAACATTCATTATGATATGATAAATATCAGCAAAGTGGAAATACAGGGAACATACCTCAGTATAATAAAGGCCATTATGACAGACCCACAGCTAACATACTCAACAGTGAAAAGCTGAAAGCCTTTTAAGATCAGGGACAAGTCCAGGATGCCCCCTTTCACCACTTTAATGTCCTAGCCACAGCAATCAGACAAGAAAATATATAAAAGGCATCCAAATTGGAAAGGAGGGAATAAAGCCATCACCATTTACAGATGACATAATAACTATAGAGAGAGAACCCCAAAGATTCCACCAAAACCTGTTAGAACTAATAAATGAATTCAGTAAAGTATCTGGATACAAAATTAATATTCAGAAATCACTTGCATTTTTATACACCAATAATGAGCTATCAGAAAGAAATTAAGAAAATCCCATTTGCAATTGCATAAAAAAAAATAATAATAAAATAGGAATAAATTTAACCGAGGTAAAAGACCTGTATTTGGAAAACTATTAAGACACTTAAGAAGATACAAATAAAAAGAAGCATATACAGTTCTCAAGGATAGGAAAAAGTAAACAAAAATGCTAGATTGATTTGTTAAAGGATGTGTGTATGCAGAATATTTCAAAATCTTTTGTGCAGTTTAACTTTTATTGATTTAAGACGCAAAGAAGCTAGAAACTTAAAAACATTTTGAAGGTTTATTTCAATTTGTTGAATTTAGCTTTGTAAATTATGAGGAATTAGTTAAATTTTAGGACCTTCTAGATGAAAACAGTGAAGATTAATTAAAACAAATTTTTTTTTTTTAATGTGGGTATTTCCCTGGCTGGGAATCGAACCCAGGCTGCAATGTTGACAGCGCCAAAGCGTTAACCACCACACCACCAGGGAACTCCCAAAACAATACTTCAATGGTTAAAAAAAAAAGAGTAGGAAAAATTAACATTGCTAAAATGTGCATACTACCAAAGGCAATCTAAAGCTTCAATGCAATCCCTATCAAAATACCAATGACATTTTTCACAAATCTAGAACAAATAATCCTAAAATTTATATGGAACCACAAAAGACCCCAAAAAACAAAGCTGGAGGTTTCATGCTACTTGACATCAAACTATACTACAAGGCTATAGTAATCAAAACAGCATGATACTTGCATAAAAACAGACACAGAGATCATAGGACCAGAAATCCACACCTACATGGTCTTTTATGACAAAGGAGGCAAAAATATACAATGGAGTAAAGACAGTCTCTTATTAAATTTTGGGAAAACTGGACAGACATGCAAAAAAATGAAACTAGACCACTTCCTTACACCATATACAAAATAAAGACTTAAATGTATGATGTGAAATAATAATACTTCTAGAAGAAAACACAGGCAATAATCTATTTGACATGTTATATTAATATCTTTTTGGACATGTCTCCTCAAGCAAGGAAAACAAAAGCAAAAATTAATGGGACTTCATCCAACTAAAGAGCTTCCGCACAGAGAAGTAATCCAACAACGAAACGAAAAGACCACCTACTCGATGGGAGAAGTTACTCACAAATGATGCATCTGATAAGGAGTTGGTGCCCAAAATGTATAAGGAATTCATACAAATAAATAATTAAAAAATAAAGTCTTACCAAAAAACAGGCAGAGGAGATGAAGAAACATTTCTGTAAGAGGACATATAGATGGACAACAGACATATGAGGAGATGGCCAACATCACTAATCATCAAGGAAATGCAAATCAGAGCCACAATGATATATCACCTCACACCAGTCAGGATGGCTATTATCAAAAAGTCAACAAATAACAAATGCTGGTAAGCATGTGAGAAAAGGGAACCATTGTGCACTATTGGTGGCAGTGTAAACTGATGCGGCCACTATGGACAGCAGCATGGAGAGCCCTCAAAAAACTAAAAATAGAACTGCCATATCACCCAGCAATTCCACTTCTGGGTATTTATCAAAAGAAAACAAAAACACTAATTTGAAAAGCTATACTCATCCCTAAATTCAATGCAGCATTATTTATTTACCATAGCCAAGAACGGGAAGCAACCTCAGTGATACTGTGGGTGGGGTTCCTGACCACCACAATAAAGCGAGTCATAATCATTTTGCTGGTGAAGGGTCTTGCCTTCAATTTTTGGGAAAGAAAAAAAAAAGCAATAGATGAATGGATAAAGAAAATGTAATATGCACTCCATGGAATATAATTCAGCAATAAAAAAGAATGAAATCTTACGATTTGTGACAGCATGGATGGACCTAGAGGGTATTACGCTACATGAAATAAGTCAGACAAATACTTAATGATTTCACCTACATGCAGAATTTTAAAAACATATCAAAACTGATGAACAAAAAAACCAAAAACATATCCATGAAAAAAAAGAAGAAACTGATGGTTGTCAGAGGGGAGGTAGTTGGAGGGATGGATGGAAAAGGGGAAGGGGGAATATAGTCAATAATAGTGCAATAACTTGGCACAGAGACAAATGGTTACTAGATTTAGTGTGGATCACACTGTAAGGTTTATGTTGAATCACTATGGCGTGCACCTGAAACTAATACATTGTATGCCAACTATAATAAAAAAAAATGATAAACTTTTAGTGTAGAGTTAAATGTATATAAAATTGGATAATGAAATGGAGGAAATTATACTGAATGCAGTAGTGATGGAAAATCGATAGGATTCAGTACAGCCCTAGTAAACATTCTAGAAAATGAGAATAGAGAGTATAGAACCAAGACAATATTAAAAGTGATAATGAATGAAAAGATGACTCTTCAAATTTAGGAAATTCAAAAAACCAAGAACAAATACAAGTAGTATTACAGGACAATAAAAGCAAAGAGGAAAAAATCTTAAAAGCAACCAGAAAGAAAAGATTACCCCAAAAGAATGACAACCTGATAGTACAACTTCTCCATGGCAGCCAGAGAAACCAGAAATAATAAAGAAGCTTTAAAATGATTATAAAAAAATAACATAGAATTTGGTTTCTAGGTAAATTATTCAGGAACCAAAGTGAACTGAAGACTTTTTCAAAGCCTGGGAGACAGTCAGATAACAGGTCCTCACTGAAAAGTCTATTAAAATAAGTCTCCCACAAATAAATGAAATTGAATACAGATAAAGGAAGTGATATATAAGAATGGTTAATAAAAAGAAAAAAAAAGTGGCCAATATCCTGGTAAATCTTAACCAACAAGAACTGTATGAAACCATGGTAAATAATGTCTACTTGGAGGCACCTATATAAAAATATTAATCCAAAATGCTGGAAAACAATAATGGCAGTTAGGTCATCAAAATTACAGTGTTCTCAGATCTTTCTGTTGGTTTGAGAGTATAGGGATCTTGATTAACTTAAGGCTTTAAATCAAGTATGGAGCTGAGATTTTTAAGGGTAATTGCAAAAGAATTGAACTAAAATGTGTAGCCTCAGAAGCTGTAGAGGGAGAATAAAGAAAACTCAGTTTAGTAGACAGCAAGAGAAAAAGAAATGACTAGAGAAACCAGATTAACCTCAAGCACAGAAGATAACAACAGAAATAAATCCAAATTTATTACTAGTTCAAGTACATGAAAATTTAAATTTACTAGACAGAGAGTGACAGAATTTTAAAAATTTACTTCTATATTCTACTATTATTCAGAACTCAGAAAAGTTGAATTTAAAGGGATGGAGGGAGCTCCCTGGTGGTGTAGTGGCTAAGGCTTCAGCGCTGTCAACGCTGCGGCCTGGGTTCGATTCCCAGCCAGGGAGCTACCCACTTAAAAAATAAATAAAAAAAGAATAAAATAAAGGGATGGGAAAAGATAGAGTAGGTAAACACTACCAAAGGAAAGCTGGAGTAGCCATATAAACATCTGTTAAACTGGACTTAAAGACAAAAATCATGATAAATGATCCAAAGAGTCACTTTATAACAAGAAGGGGTTTAAGATACCAAATTACTGTAAAGTGGTATGCACCTGATAAAATAGATTTGTTTTAAAAAAATTGACAACTTTAGGGAAAAGTTGACAAGTCTACCATCGTAATGATACATATTTACTACATACCCTTATATATATTTATTATATATTACAAATATAATTATCTAAGATAATAAATAATGACCAGATTGTATTTATCCCAGCAATACAAGAGTAGTAATATTAGAAAATTTACAAATGTAATTGACCTATTAACAGATTAAAAAGGATTCAGGGAGCCATAGCCATCTCAATTATTGTGGAACAAAAGATTTAATAAAATTCATTACTTTCACAAACCTGTACAGAACTGCTAGCAAACTAGAATAGAAGGAAGTATCCATAACCTAATAAAGTGTAACTACTAAAAATTTATAGCATCATTATTAGTCCCTTTAAAATCAAGAAAAATAATTTTCAGCACATCACTATTAAATATGAATTAGTCAAACAAATGAAGAAGATAGTATAGCAATAGCTTTGAACAACACAAGCCTAATTTCCACGACATAAAGAACCTAGCTTCCAATAAATACAAATATACAAGTCTAAAAAAGTGTAAAAAATTACTTTCATACAGATCATAATCTTTGAACACAATACAGTAAAATAAGCAGTTAATACCAAAAAATCCCCCCTTATGGCAATTTAAAAAACTAACTTTTTATAGCAAATAAAATACCATAAATTATAAAAACTTAGAAATAAACAGTAATGAAACTACTCCATTAAAACATGGGATGCAGTCATGTTTTGGTGCAGGGAAGGGAGTGAGTCAGTATTACAGGTGAGTTGATAGCTCATCTATAAAACTGGGTAGTGGATGCATGTGGGTTCATTATACTACCCTTCTATTTTATATGTGTTTGATATGCTTTATAATTTAAAGTGTGGTTGGCAGTGAAAGTGGTAGACACTTGTAGTTTTAAATGCTTATATTTGAAAGAGACAATGTTAATGAACTAAGCACCCAATTTAAAACAAAAGAGAATAAACCTAAAGAAAGTACAAGGAAAGAGATAATAAGAACTAATAAAGCAGAAAACAAAGAGATAATAAGGAGTATTAAAAGGGCAAAAGTTGGTCCTTCATGGAAAAGACTTAAATAATGTGGCCATTAATAATAAGATTGGTCAAGAGAAAAAGATACAAGGCAATGTAAGTAAATGAAATTAGAATGAAGATGTTATAGCCACAAATCCAGCAGAAAGTTAAAATAATTTTTAATACAATGAAAAAGTTTTGCCAACAAACTGAAAACTGAAACTGAGAAATATCCAGAAAATTATAACTTACCAAAATGGATGAAAGAAAATATTAAAAGCCTAAATAGACCTACAAATATTAATTACATCAGTACAGGCATACTGAAGTGAATTGTGGGTTGGGTTCCAGACCACCACAATAAAGCGAGTCATAATCATTTTGCTGATGAAGGGTCTTGCCTTCAATTTGTAAAACAAACAAACAAGCAAAAACACAACATCTGTGAAGCGCAGTACAACGAAGTGCAATAAAATGAGGTATATCCATAGTTTAAAATCTTCCCTTAAAAGGAACAGCAGGCCTAGATGAATATACAGGTGAGTTCTATCACCCTTCAAGGAACTTTTCGTTAGCAAACTACCCAAATTTCTGTAGAAGAGGAAGAGAAAAGCTCTAACTCACAAGGTCAGAACAACTTTAATAAGCAAACTAGACAACGACGGTATGAGGAAGAACAGCACAGATCACTCTCATTCAAGAAGATGCAAAAATGTTAAAATGTAGTAAACCAAATCCAGCAAAACACCAGGGCTACCCGGGAAAAGTCCAGCCATAAATGCCTCTATCTTTCATATGTCCAAATTGTATTTATCCCAGCAATGCAAGGGTAATAAAATTAGAAAATCTATAAATGTAATTGACCATGTTAACAGATTAAAAGGGGTCGAGGGAGTCATAGTATCTCAATTACTGTGGAAAAGACTTAATAAAATTTAACACCTTTACAAAAACCGTTAGCAAAACCAGAATAGCAGGAAGTACTCGTGACAAAGTGTTGCTATTAAAAGCTTACAGCAAGCATCACTCTTGATTATTCCCTTTAGAATCATGAAAGAAAAAAAAAAGGATACTCACTCAAGATAGTGACTTAGGAGAATCCTGGGCTCACATCCTTCCAGGACAAGAGAAGAACCAACAAGTCTGGCGCTTGCCTGCACGTGACCCACAGGTTACCTAAGGCTGGGGAGCCGGCTCTTAAAGTGCTACTGAGCGGACGCACCTGGCCCACGGCTCCGCGTGAAGGCAGCTGGCGTTATTTGAATGAGGCTCCTTTGCTGGTTTTAAAGCATTGGCCTGAGGGGGCATCTACAATAACTTAGCACACACCCAAGGGCCAGCCGGCTGGCGGGCACCACCTTCACCCAAGCTCTCCCTCTGCCTTGCTCCAACAAGCAGGTGCCACCACCCTGCTCCCCACCTCTGCGTGGGCACCATTTATGCACTCTTCCTGTGTTTAGTCCAGCCATTGGGTGCCATCTTCCAGTGCTTTCCTTCTGCCATGCTCCAGAGTGCCAGTTACCTCCCAGGGGGCAAGGAGGGGGGTTTTGTTTTTGTCTTTATTGAGGCAATGTTGGTTTACAACGTTCTGTGTCAGGTGTCCAGCATTATCATTGGGCATGCGCATCCCGCTCACCACCAGAAGTCTAGCTTACATCTTTCACACACAATTGACCCCCTTTATCCATTTCTCCCTCCCTCCACCCTCTTCCTCTCTGGTAGCTACCAATCTGTCTTACCTTGTGGCTCTGCTTTTGTTTTCTATATTCTACATATGAGTAAAATCATATTGTATTTGCCTTTCTGTCTGACTCATTTAACTTAGTATTATATCCTCAAGGTCCATTGCTGTTCTCACAAGTCACGATTTTATCTTTTTCTGGCTGAATAGTGTACCAGTGTGTGTGTGTTCACATATGTTTTATCCATTCACCATCAATGGACACTTAGGTTGTTTCCATACCGTGGTCACTGTGAATAATGCTGCAGTGAACACAAGGGGCATGTAACTAGTGTTTCATAATCTTTGGATAAAAGCCCAGAAGTAGAATAGATCACATGGTAGTTCTATTTTTAATTTTTTTTTCGGGGCTGTGGGTAGTTCCCTGGCTGGGAATCGAACCCAGGCCGCAGCGTTGACAGCGCCAAGCCCAGGCACTACACCACCAGGGAACTCCCTATTTTTAATTTTTTTAAGAACTCTCCATAGTGGCTAATTTGCATTCCGACCCGCAGCGTGCCAGTGTTCACTTTCCTCTGCACCCTATCCAACACTTATTTCTGATCTTTTCATGTACATTTTAGTCCACGCGAGGTGGTAACTCACTGTGCTTTCAATTTGCTTTTCCCTTAAGAACTAGTGATGTTGAACATCTTTCCATGTGCCTGTTGCCCGTCTGTATGTCTTATTTGGAAAAATGTCTATTCAGATCCTCTGCCCATTTTTAAATCAGGTTGCTGGTTTTTTGTTGTTGAGTTGTATGAATTCTTTATATTAACCCCTATTACGTGTTTGATTTGCAGATATCTTTTCCCATTCAGTTAGGTCGCCTGTTCCTTTCGCTGATTATTTCCTTTGCTATGCAGAAGCTTTTTAGTTTGATGTAATCCCATTTGTTTATTTTTACTTTTGTTTCCCTTGCGGGTACTCAAACCCAGAACAACATCGCTGAGACTAATGTCAAGGAGCTTACTGCCTGTGTTTCCTTCTCTGTATTTTAGGGTTTCAGGTCTTATGTTGAAGTCTTTAATCATTTTGAGCTAATTCTTGTGTATGGTGTAAGGTAAGGTCTAGTTTTATTCTTTGGCATGTGGTTGTCCAGCTTTCCCAATACCATTTATTGAAGAGATTTTCTATTAAGAGAGGTGCAGAAGTATCCTACCTTTCTGGTATAGATGAGTACTTCTGAAACTTAAATATGCATTCGAATTAGACGGGGAGCTTGCTAAAATGCATGTTCCAATTAAGCACGTCCAGGACAGAGCCAGTGCTATGGGTTTCCTGGGGACTGCGCCTTGAGAGCTATCGATGGCCTTGCCCTGGGACCATATATCATAGTTTCAAAGATGCTTAGTTCTTATTTCTGACCAATGATCAATTTGCAGTAAATTCTAAATATATTTCTCTTTCAAAACCAACTTTTAAGCCCTCCATGAACTAATAATTTAATAAAAACAATTAAGAACTTATAGGCAGCTTCAGGTGTCTCTTTTTATACAAATGTGTGTCTTTTCATAATGTAGATAATTGTATAATTTTTTATAATTTAGCTTTTCGTCTTTGGGGTTTTCTTAAAGCAGAAACACTTATAGTGAGAAATTAAAACATTAACATATAGGGGAGGCAGTTCCTTTATCACTATGGATTTGGTGGAGAAGAGGATGTCACTCTAGATTTCTGAATAGGGGAGTGAGAGAAGGAAAATCATATTTAAGGGCAGGAAAACTTAGAAAGAAGTCAGTCATCATAAAGAAGGGAAAATAAAAAGTAAGGAGGGATCATTTCTTTTAAGTCTGAAGGCATGCTTCTGAGAGATGTTAAAGAGCAAGACCAGTAGCATTAACATTTTATAATTATATTAATTTAGCCATAAGCTGAATAGGCAAATTAAACTCAGTGTATCAGAGGATTCTGACAAATCAGATTGGGCCCTGGTGGGAGCCCCACCCATCGGATAGGAACACAATGGGAACTGCAGTGTGTTCTGAAGGATCAGTGATGCGAACAGAAATCTAGAGACTGGCTTGGTATTTGGGGGGTGATTGATGCCACAGGAAGTTCTGGATGATTTGGTCTGAGTTATATTCCGTGCTTTCCTTCAGGAATCCTCAGTGATGACAGCTCACATGGAGCCAAGGGAGCCCAGGGGTTCTTTAGGACGGGAGGGGTACAGGCACTGAGTCCGTGGCTACTATGTACCTAGTATTTGGGGGTTTTGGCTGTAGAGTGGCTAAACATAAAGATATTGGAACCAACTTCTGCTGCCCCCAGAGCACAATTTCAAATGTCCATAGATCTGAAATAGTCACTTACACGTGGAATTTAAAAAACAAAATAAACAAACAAAATAGAAACATAGTGTAGATCAGCGGTTCTCAACCTGTGGGTCACAACCCCTTTGGGGGTCGAACGACCCTCTCACAGGGGTCACCTAAGACCCTCGGAAAACACACATCAGGTATTTACATGACGATTCATAACAGTAGCAACATGACAGTTATGAAGTAGCAACGAAAATAATGTGATGGGGGTCACCACACCATGAGGAGCTGTATTACAGGGCCGCGGCATTAGAAGGCTGAGAACCACTGATCTAGATAAAGAGAACGTTTTGATGATTGCTACATGGGAGGGGGGTTGAGGGGCTGAAGGAAAAAGGGGGAGGGACGTCATAACTATGTATGCTGTCAGATGGGTACTAGAGTTACTGGGGTGACCACTTCATAAGGTATATAAATGTCTAACCACTATGTTGTTCACCTGAAACTAATACAATCCTGTATGGTAACTGTAATTGAAAAATAAAAAGTATTTAAAAATCAATGCTAACAGAAAAGGAACATAGAAGAGAAGTCAGGGGAAGAGTAGGCAGGTAATTAAACAGATTATTCTACAGTTTTCTTTAAACTTGTGTTATTTTAAGTAGTTGTAGTATTTTACTCACCACCACTGCACAGAGGTTATATTTAGGATGTTTCCGAAAAATTGGACAAATATAAGGAGTAAGGTCCAAATTAGTGAGTGGGTAATGAATATCTGTTCTCAGTTTCCTTTTCATTCTACCCAAGATGTCAAACCTAGAAAGATAATAAACGTGTGACATATAAAATAGGTTTGTTAACCACTCATGAATCAAGCCCACCAAACTTGGTAAATACCAAGTAAAATGAAAAGTAGTTTGTTGGAAAGATTATTTGGTGCAAACATGTAAATTTTGTTTGTTTTTTTGTTACCCACAAATATTTAGAATCTCCACACCCACAGGTCTCACCAAAACTGAGACTGGGGTGGGCCAGGAGCTTGAGTCAGGGCGTAAATCAGGTGTGGAGTCAATCAGGAGGCAGAAAAAACGGGATAAAGCCAGAAGTGGCATCAGGGGGGTAGAAATCACATCAACAACTTCCTGGAGCCTTCACTCCACCTCATAGGGAGCTGACTCTGGTCTCCTTATCTTGATTTTGGCACAGGTTGTTCAGAAGTGTCCTGTTTACTAGCTCTGAGGTTTTAATACATCCTTAACAAGATAACATTTTGTGAAACTCTTTTTATATTCTCTAGTTGTTATATAGATCAGCAATTCCCAAAGCTGATCTCATATCAGTATTACCCTGGAGCTTCTTAAGAAATAAGTTATGTTCATTTTAGGGAAAATGGATGCTTTAGGTCTGAGACAGGGAAATTACTGGATGAGCCTGAGATATCCTTGTGCCAAAACGCAATAAACCTTATTTGTAAAAACTAAAGGAACACCATATGACCCAGCAATCCCATGCCTAGGTTTCATCGCAAAAGAAATAAAGATTTACTGGAGTTTTCCATGTATAATACAATACTTCTGTCTAAAATTGTTAGACCAAAAATTGGGGGTTGTCTTATACATGGGAGTAACTGGTTAAGAAGGTTTCTTAATGTTGGGTTAGAAAAGTAGGGTTTGTCTTACACATGGAGGGGTCTTATACATGGAAAAATGTGGTATATCCACATAAAAACCTATGTGCTAATGCTTATAGCAGCTGTACTCATATCTGCCCCAAACTAGAAATAACCCAAAATGTTCACCGACTGTTGAGTGAATGAACAATTATAGTACATTTATGAAACAGAATACTACACAGCAATGAAAAGGAACACGTTATTCTAGGTGAAAGAAGCCAACCATTCTGGAAAAGGCCAAACTATAGGATGGAAGTCAGATCAGATATTTCTAAAAACTGTGGATGGGAGAAGGGATTGGTTGTAAAGCACATGAGAGAATTTTGGGGGGTAAAGGAAATAGTCTATAGGTTACCTGTGATAGTTACATGACTGTGTACATTTGTCAAAATTCATCCAACTATTCTTTCATTATATCCTAAGAAGGATACATTTTATACATGTAATTATACTTTAATAAACCTAAACTAACAAATGGGGTCACAGGACCTTGTTTGTAGGGCCTTCCACTGGCCAATTTTGAACAATACGAACATCACGAAGAATTATGATAGTAATGCATATTAAATATATTATGTGTAAAAATATCCATGGGTCCAGAGTGATACTAAACTATACCTTTAAATGGTGATCTTACAGTCACCACTTCTAACTAAGGGATCACACTTAACATCACCAATGGTGGGACAAACTTTTCTGATGTGATGACAAGTATATGACAATATCTATGCTGGATCCTCATTTTTAAAAGTTTAGCTTGGATCTAACCATGGGGAAACAGATAAATCCAGAACTGGTACATAATCTAAGCAATGGACTCCGGAAAGCCTCATATGAGAAAAAAAAAGTTTAAAAGAGGGAAAACTTGTTATATAATAGATTAGAAAAGATGAAATAGACAGCTAAATGCAATGCATGGTCCTTGATTGGATGATAGACTGAAAAAAAAGTTATGGCCAGGGAACTACCCCCCCCCAAAAAAAAATTATGAAAGCTATTTTGGGGATGGGGAAATGTAGACACTGACTGTATGTTAGGTGATATAAAATCGTTGTTGAAGTTCTTAGGCATGATAATGGTGTGATTGTGTAGGAAAATGTCCTTATTCTCAGGTGATGCATGCTGAAGTATTTAAGCATGAAATGACATGGTGTCTGCATCTTACTTCAGATGGTTCTGCTAATAAAATGAAAGGGAGGAGGAGGGGAGGGAGGGAGAGACAGGGAGACAGAAAGAGAGAAAGGCAATATAGCAAAATGCCACCAACTAATGAAGATTGTAGGGTGTAGGGTGTGTGGATATTCATTATATATTTTTTCAACTTTTTTGTAGATTTGAAACTTTTTTGAAACAAAAACTGGGGGGTGGGAGGCTATAAAAATTAAAATAGTGATGCTTAGACTCCACCTCGGCCCTGTGGAATCAGAAGCCCCAGGGGTGGGGTCACCCCGAAGTGACTGCCAAATGTCTATCAACAGATGACTAGATAAACTATGATACACACACAATGGAATATTATCCAGCCGTAAAAAGGAATGAACGTCTGGTATACGTCACAACATGGATGAACACTGAAAGCCTCATGCTAAGTGAAACAAGCCAGCCCAAAGGACAAATGTGTGATTACACTTATATGAAGTACCTAGAAGAGACAAATGTATAGGCACAGAAAGGAGATCGCGGTCACCAGGGGCTGGGGGAGGAGAAGCGGGGAGTTACTGCTTAATGGGTGAAGAGTTTCTGTTTGGGGTGATGAAAGAGTGATTGTTGCACAACATCGTGAATGTAACTGAAGCCAACGAAGTATATAATACACTTACAGTGGTTCAAATGGCAAATTTTATGTCACGTGTATTTTAACACACATTTTAAATTAATGTAATGTATCGAGTCCCACTGAATTGTATACTTTATAAACGGGTGAGGTACATGGCCTGTGGTTTGTATCTTGCGAAAGCTGTTCAAAAAGGAATCTCACAAAATGTTGCAAGTCATACCTTTTGAAGTGAAAGATGATTATTTTTGGTGCTTTGGAAATACTGGCCCTCACAGCTGTTTCTTGCTTGGTTTCACAAAAAGAACAGTGAATTTGGTTGTTCCAGGTCAGTGTGTCTTGTTGGAAAAAACACTGGAGACAATCCTGTGAGGTGAAAAGCATTTGCTGACCACACTGGATTAACCCCGACTTGGACTCTTAGTGTCTAGTACAACCTTGGAAGATCTGCAGAGATCCGATCCTTGGTGCTTTGCTCAAAGTCAGCAGTCCGGGGGCTACCGGTGTCACAGGCCGCAGCCCGGAGCGGCGCAAGATCTACCTGGCAAACGAGGGGCTCCTCCTCCCCTGGTTACTGAAAGGGATCCACGTGCCCATCTCACTTCCAGTCTCTTAATCAGTATGTTAACATTTCTGCTTGTGCCAGAATAACACTGTGCGTTTCCACTGACCAAATCACGCAGCTCTTTTACATTATTCGTTTTATCACAAAAGTGATCTGGTCATTGATGAATAACCAAACCTCAGTGTTTTGGGGATGCCCATAATAAAGGCAGAGAACAGAGGGAATTAGACCCCATACCCACAGGAGGCACCCTCAGGGCAGCCAGCCCCCCAGCCCTGCAAATCTTCCACCTAAAGGGGAAGAGGAGCCCAGATTCTGTTTTCAGTGCTGGCACCTGATTTAGAACCTCTGGAATTTCTGTCTGGCAATCTTTGGCAGTTTGATCTGAGAACAAGTCCAATTCTGAATAAGTAGTAGGATGTTATTCTTCAATTCTGATATGTAAAAAAACTTTTAGCAATAACGTGTGTTTACAATATAGGAAGAATAATATAAACATGCATTAATGTCTTAGCTCCCTGCCTCCTAAGTGTCCCCTGCCTTCTACCACCACCACCAACCCTCTGTTTACAGATTTCTTGGTATTATGGTGAAGAAAATCCAAGAGGGAAACAAAGGCACCAGATTTCATTCTGTCTTTCCAACACATTTCACAGCTTTTGTCTAAAACATAAGAGCGCAAGACTGAGTCAGAATCTTGTATATCTAATTCCCAAACTGGATCCTCTGGGGTAAGGAAGGGCCTTATTATTACTATTATTATTATTATTATTATTATTATTATTATTATTATTTTGCAAGAAAGTATAAATTCCCTGTATGTACCAAGCCATTTCAGTACTGAATATATCCCACCTATCTTTTCATTTTACAGTGAGGCTGTTGTATTGAGTATATTTAGAAATACAACTGAATTCACAGTAACTTTTGGTTATATGTCACTTTTCTAGAAAATGTCATTATGGGCTCTTTCAATTTTTTTAAAAGTGATAAAGCAGCTTCTTTCATACTAGAAAATGCCAGAAACAGCCCTGAGAAAATCCAGGGCTGGGGTAGAGCCACCGAAAAAAAAGTACGGAGAGTAAGAGTCCCCACCTGAAGGGAGCACTCATATTCAGATGGAACGGGGAGGGAGAGGGTGGTGAAGGCTTCGTTCTTGTAGGTGCAGTTCTCACACTTCAAACACGCGATGCTGTAACTGAGCTGCCCTTCAAACAGCCGGGTGATGATGGAGGACTCGCTGGCGGCCACCTTCCTGCAGCATCTTGGGACAGATGTTCGCTCATAGGGTCTTCTTCGGCAGTACTGAATCAAGGATCAAATTTGCCCTAAATCAACTACTGGTTATCAAAACACTTTTTAACAGAAAGACTTGACTTTCTTTTATCAGAATGATACCTGGCTACCAGAAACCACGTTGTGGATTCCAACAACGAATAGCATAAGATCTTCTCAAGAGTCTCTATTTTATGTGTGATTTCTGATCATTCAGTTATGTCCATCCTTAAGTGAAGCTAAGGAATCAGGACACCCTAACCCGGTAAAACGCATGACCGTGGGTGGCCCCGTAAGCTGACAGCGATGATAATGTGACATGGGGTCCCAGAGGAAGTTTTTCCTGGGAAAAGGGTAAGTAAGCTGTTACACTAGCTTTCGGTCATGAAAATGACATAGAAGTAACATCAAGACATTTATCTCTCCTTTAGTCCCTTCAGGTTATGTTCCCCAGCCTCTGCTCATTTTAGTGTTAGAAAACACTTTTTAAAAGAGCAAATTTTAAATTCCAAAGGCAGCCCAATCTCATTAGCCTTGTAGCCTGATGTGAGCCTGGCTCATACCCAGGAACAGCACGGCCAGCTGCACCTCTGACTTCAGGATGTTACAGCTGCAGAAGAATATATGGATGCAAGAGGCATTCGTGTCAGTCAGCCCCACCTGGGAGCTGTGCTCGTCACCCCACTTTGGCTTGTGTCTTTCATCACACCCTGCTGCCCAGGTCTTCTTCCCTGACAGTAATTTAATGCCCCTCATTCCAACTTTGGTCTTGGGAAGCAGGGTACTATTCATTTCAGACTGGTGAAGACCCAAGTGACTTTACAAACCACCACCCTCCCATCTGGTTAAAAACAAAGTGGAGCCATGAATATCCTCCTGGTAGTAAAAATGCAAAATGGAACTGAGGCCTGCAGGTGAGAATGGTGAATGGCGTATAGTTTGTGATCTTTTATGCTAAGCCTTTCCTGGCTGCTCGCTATGAGGTAAGCTAACGTCAGCGCAAGAACACGGCCTGAAGTCAAGGGCGTATCTTTGGAGAGAGTGGGTTTCCGACCAAGGCTGAAGGCAGTGAGTCTTGTAAACAGAGGGAAAAGTCTTAGTAACTGGCAATTTCATGTTTCAGTAAATGTAAGTCCCAATCAATGAAGAACTCAGATTAGGCATACTTGGTATGAAGATGAACCTTTGCACTGTATAGATCTGTCCTTTAATCTAATACCTAGCTTAATAGTTTCTTGGGTTTGTAGTGACCAAGAACATTAATTTTAAGTTATGTCATTCTACATGTTATAGCTCATGAGGAATTTTATATTTTAATAAAAAAACGTGGTTTCACTTAAAAATAATAGTCCATCCAGGTGTTATGTGCAAAGGGAACTAGATTAGTAGTTCCAACACCTGCTGAAATAACACGAGCTTTCCGGGAAGACAGCCCCAGGCGTTCTAACGCAACACACTGGAATCTGTGTCATAAAAACCTTCCTAGGTGATTCTGGTGATCAGCAAAGTTTGGGAACTACAGACCTATTCAAATACTAACTTGAATATTCCCCACGATGCCCCAAACCCCTGTGCTTGGCACAGAGCAGACAACATTGACTGAACAAAAACAAAAGAATGAAAAATGAAAAGTTGCTGCTGAAGGACTATCCTGTTTCAAGACCATTAATTCTACTTACCTTTTTCAGGGATTCATGAAGTTCATTCAGGACATAAATCAAGAATTCCTGAGCATCTTGTTGTGTCTTTTTCATAAATGCTGGGTAGAGCTTGCCAAGAGCTGACCGAAATATTTCTGGTGAGACACAGTCCGAGTCCCCAAGCCACATGTCTGTCATCACATAGGCAAAAGCAGTGGCGATCTCACTGGAATCCCTTGGAGGAAGAAAGGGAAAAATGTTTCTGGCTGATTTAATGAGAAGAAGGCACCTAAAAACTCAAGCAGACGGCCATGAGACCCAAAAGGAAGCTTCATTAATTTCTTGGCTGACCTGCCTGCTTTACTTACCCTAGAAATGGTATCTGGGGTGCTGCAGCCTCTACTGACCTGTTTGGCTCTTTAATAGGATTCCAGAGTGTTCCATCCCTACCCTCAGCATGGGGAGGCAGCGGATAGGGACTGGACTGCAGATAACACAGTCTTCCTTTTTTTCTTTTTCTTTCTTTCCTTTTCTTTCTTTCTTTTTTTTCTTTTTTTTTTTTTTTGACAAAATGGATGGACCTGGAGATCATCATGCACAGCGACATAAGCCAGACAGCAAAACCAAGAACCATGTGACTTCGCTCATATGTGGAATATAAAACCGAAAACAACAAAGAAACAGTCTTACTTCTGAAGAGCAGTGACGTACTTTCCGGAGACAAAGTACTCCAGCAGCGGAGCGACGCTGCAGAGGCACTGTAAGATGGCGTTCATGTAGCACGTGTTGCCCAAGTTGCGCAGGCCGGTCACGCCCTGGAGGTGGGGCTGGCTCTCACCAGCCTCGCTCACCGCACAGCTGTCGCAGTGGTCCTTGCATTCTGCACTGTTGGCGCCATGCGGAAAGGAAGGAAAGCGTCTCGAGGGAACAAAGTATGTACAAACAACACCAAGGCCCTCTCAACCTCATGACACTAAGAGGCCTTCTTAATAAGACTTTCATCAAATAAATTCCCTACCAAGGACAGAAGTATTCAAAGTTCGAATCTAAAAATTGCATTATTTAATCCACAACTCGTTGAACAGCCCCTGCAGCCAAATAAGAGGTAAAAGTTTCTTCCTAAAACCAAAGCAAGAGGGCGGAAAATATCAGCCTTTCGGAATCCTAGAATTGCTTGGCTAAAAATGCAAACTTGTTTGACATTATGATGTATACTCTCCGTAGTGTGTCAAAAAGCTATACAAGGTGTCAGATGGACAATGAGCCCATTGGGGGGAACACTTCATAAACTATGTAGGTGACTACGTACCTTGTTGTACACCTGAACATAATAATTAATGTTGAATGTCAACTACTAAACAATATATATGTAGTCATAGGAGGTAGAGTACAGCACAGAGTATATCGTCAGTGGTATTGTAGCAACTATGTAAGACATCAAATGGGAAATAGACCTGTTGTGGTTATGACTATTTAAGGACTCTAAATGTCTAAGCATTATGTTCATGTGAAACTAATAAAAAAAAAGACAAAAAATAAAAATGCTAACTTTCCCTTTGAATACCAAAGTATTTCCTTTTATGCTGGGCAAGTTATTGTATTATTAATAGTAGCAACAATATTACACAGTAGTTAATAACAATAGTTGTCTTGTATCAAGCCTGACACTATCTTAAGTACTTAACATGTATTTTCCCATTTAATTCTTTCAATAATTCTTTAGGATAGGTACAATTATTTTTAAATCCTGTGTTATAAATGAGATATCATGTTTAAGTGGTTTAGTCATCTTGCCCATGACAATATATTAAGGGATATGCAGTGGTATGTGGAGAGAAGGAGTATTTATCTACCTATCTACCCATTTACTTACCTATTTACCATATGTATATCAAGAGTTATTTAGATTTATATATCAGATATTGAGGGCATAATACATATACATATTATATACATATATGAAAAGCACATATGTGCACATTATATATACATATATATGTATATAATATATATGTAATACATATTACATATATGTGTATATAAATGTGCACATCATATGTGTATAATACATATAAAACACATACATACACATAGAGAGAGGGAAAGAGAGCATAAGAGCATACATAGATTTTATAAAAAAAACAGGTCCTAGTTTAAATCCTGTCTCTGCCACTTACTACTTCCATGATCTGGGACTCTTATGCTAGTTTCTCTTCTATAAAATAGGAGTGCTGCTACCTGCCTTATAGGTTAGTTGTGAGGATTAGATTAAATGATGCAAGGTGTGTGGCACATTGTAATCTTTTAAAGTACTTTCAAAGAAGTAACTGATCTAGGATGTCCTTAGCAGTAAGCTGTGGATTTACAGCATTCCTGGGAACCAACCAGACCTGGCCAGCAGAGGGCGCCCCTCTCCACACAGTTTTTCTAACTTGGCTATTGCACCAGGCAGCCCAACGTCTTTGTCTTTTACGATTTGTCTTTCCATCTACAGTATTTAAAATTGAGTCCCCATGAGATCGCTACCTCACCTCAGTACCTCTACTTACCATTCTGCCAATGTGAGACGAGATCACTGTTACATGAAGAGTCATTGTCACTTTTATTTACCCATGTTATGGAACGCCCTGGAGTGTCTGTCACTCTTTAGGAGTATCCATTGCTTAGATATTAAACAGTATCTTCCCTGTCTGTGGGGGTACCTTCAATGGGTCAAATCTGGGGAACCCTTCCAAATGAGGCATGTACCCCCGACTCGTTAGCATGGCTCCCCGCCACCCCCCTAACCGAGCTTATCTAGAAAGGCGGAGTAGACAGAGCTCACAGGACATAGTAGATACTGAAGTCATCTGCAGGCAAAGGCCTCTGCGAAGTCATTTTGGTGAAACCACGTTGGACTTTTCACTTCTTTTCAGGAACCACATCTAATCCTTTTCACTTCATTTCTCTGAGCCTGTTACTTGGGTTCTTTTTGTTTGTAATAAAAAAATTGTATGTTCCTCTCCCCCCCTTTAATAGCTGCAGACTGATTTTTATCTGTCCTTCAGGTACATTCCAACTTGGATCTTCCTTGCATCATAATCCTTTCCATTCATCTTCAATATTCTAGCAGGTTGCCATGAGATACTGTTACTTGGTTGCTTAAAATTTTCCAGCAGATTAGATTTCAAAGAAAGAACTAAGTATGCAACATCTCTTTATCACTCAGTTTCCCTTGTGTGTACATATGCTACACACACGCACACACACACACACACGCACACACACCAATTTACCTACGCAGTCATGGGCATTATGGTAACCCTGCCCACTTTGGGCACTCATCTACCCTCCCACTGACCGCATCACTCCTAGGACTCCGAGGGAATGTTTCTTACCCTGAGAAGGGAGGCAGCTGGATTTTGCTGCTTCTAAAAATACATAGCCTTGGGATAGATTGGAGTATTTCCCTTCATGGTCACTATTACAGTGCAAAGGGGATGCGCGCGCACGCGTGCGCGTGCGCACACACACACACACTCCCACTAGCGCCACACAGGGCAAATATAAACTGTGCTTAAGAAAGCGCTTCAGTAGAGATAAGCCCCCATCTCTCACCAATGCTTTATCTAAATGAAAAAGTGTTAGAGAATATAGGCAACCATGTAGCATAAAAGCAACTTGGTCGAGGATGTGGTCTTGTTAGAATGACAAGCCTTCAGAGAGCCAAAGCTGGTACCAACTTGTTCTTCCTTTTTGCTAACTCAACAATCTCTAGGGAGTAGGTAAATAAAGAGCATTTAGGACTAATCCAGCTTGTCTTTTCTCAACTCTGCATCAAATAAAATGAATGAGGTAATAAAAGAAAAAAAAACTCTTCATAAATGTCAATGTCAGGAAAGATAAAGAAGGCTGATACCCATCTCAGATTAAAAGAAACTAGAGAAACAAAACAATTAAATACAATATTTGATCCTGGATGGGATCCTGGATCAGGGGGAACAATGATATAAAAGGACATTATTGGGGCAATTGATGAAATCTGAACATGGATTGTGTATGAATAGTTTTACACCAATGTTGACTCTTCTGAATTTTAAGAAGTTGACCTCAAAGGCAAGGGAAGTAAAAGCAAACATTAATGAATGGGACTATATCAGACTAAAAACTGTGCACAGCAAAAGAAACCATCAACAAGGCAAAGAGACAGCCAACTGAATGGGAGAAAATATTTGCCAATAACGCGTCAGATAAGGGTCTAATATCTAAAATATATAAAGAACTAATAAGACTTAACAACAAAAAAACAAACAACCCAATTAAAAAGTGGGCAGAAGAACTAAACAGACACTTCTCCCATGAGGAAATACAAATGGCCAGCAGACATATGAAAAAATGCTCA